>CAUYRH010148474.1:0-18851 GCA_963574655.1 Perodicticus potto | reverse complement strand
CAACTGTTCGATATAACCTTCATGGGATTTTCTTGGTTATTGTATGAAAACATTTGTATTCTGCATTTAGTAAGTTTCACCTGTACCCTTCTAAGATGCACCGTAATTGTGATCCCACCAATTACCCTCTCTCCACCCATCCTCCCCCTTCCCCTCCCCTCCCTTACCCCTTTCCCCATATTCTTGTGCTATAATTGGGTTATAGCCTTCGTAGGAAAGCTATAAATTAGTTTCATAGTAGGGCTGAGTACATTGGATACTTTTTCTTTCATTCTTGAGATACTTTGCTAAGAATGTGTTCCAGCTCCATCCATGTAAATATGAAAGAGGTAAAGTCACCATCTTTCTCCTGTCTCCTTCCACATTTAGACAAGCTACTGAAGCTGATCCCCTGTTTCCGTATCTATACAGTAGAGGTGATAATCATACTTCCCAAAGAGTATCACTGTGAACACTAAAAGAGATCATGCATTTGTAAAAACTTAGCACTTTTCCATATAGTAATGATTCAATACATGTTAGATAGAAATATAAAAGTTTATAGTTATTTTAACCCAACATTTATCGAGTGGTCTAGGATAGTTTTAAGAATGATCCTTTGACTTCTTTCAGTTAATTCTCTAAATTCCAATGTCTGGACAGGTAGAGCATTTGTATAAATCATTCAGAATAGGAGTCAACATCCTCTATTGATGATCAACCATTTTACACAGTTTGGTTTTGATAATAACCCCAGAAAGCAAAAATCTTAACTATATGGCTATTAGAGTCTATGCAAAGCAAAATAACCTCATTCCATTTACATTAGGAAAAAAAAGAAAGAGAACTCTCTGTATAAGATATTTTCTTTTCATCAAAACTGATTCTTTCTGATAGTTTGCCTTGCAGACCCAAACTATCTAAAGAACCCTGCAGAGGTCATCAGAAAATGGGTATTAATAACTTTAAATAGAAGGGAAAAGTGTGGTGGTTCTGCCTGTTGAGCCATGTCCCATCCCCCATACCTGAAGAAGAATAGTGACCTTTCCAGCTGTGGCAGGGACAGTGGTTTTGGTGGTTGATGACAGGAATCCGAGACTGGCCATAAACCCCATCATCATCTAGCTACGGGCGGGATCACCCCCTGCCCATGAAGCACACAGGCTTTCTACATAATCTTTCCACCGGCCCTGGACCAGAGCACAAAGGAAGCTTTTCTTCACCTCATCTAAGGCAGTCACTGTTCTTGAGTTAGCGTGTTGGACCAAATTAACTAGCAGGATCCCCAAGTGCCAAACTCTGCAGAAACATAATGAATGGGCAGCAGGAAAAAGTTTGATTCTCCATTTCTATAAACACCATTTCTTTCTGGCATCCATCCTACAAATTATGCTAAGCATGGACCTCTCTGTAGAGACATAACCATGGTGCATATCCACACAATCACCTATGTGTGGCCTCAGAGGCGCAGTCATTGTACCCATTTCCCTAGAACATCAGGGGCGTTCAGATTTTCACTTCCTTACTGTCCTGGTGTTTCACTGTCCTTTCCCTTGGAAGACAATCCCTTCTCTCTTTTCCCCTCTCCCGCTCTTTCCTTACCTTCTTTTTTTCCCCCTCTAGATCATGTAAAATTATAAAAATAAAACAAAAGAGAAACACATTTGCCTCTATTTTCAAGTAGGAAGGAGACCAGCCTCAAGACAGGAGACTCCCTTACAGCCAAGATGACTGACAAATTCTTGTGGCTTTCTCCAAAAGTCAACCCCAAAATCCAACCAGCAGCCAGGCTTACTTTTGGCAACCTTGCTTTGCCTGGAAATGAGTGCAATCATATCCTAATAGCTATTTGGGTAATTGTTCATAGGCAAGATCTGCCAACTAATGTTGGAAACAAGTCCTTATTACAAATACAGCATGCAGTCTCCTCTGGAGTCTATTCAAATGCCATTTCTGTCGATGCCTATTTCTGAACTGAATAACTAATAACTAATCTATTTATCACATTTGTTTTGAAGGAAAAGAATCTTTAATGTGGAATGATAATTTGTAAATTCTTGAATGCATGTCGTTCCATGTTTACTGTTTGAAATTAAAAGCAGATCATATCTGAACTTAATATTTTATTTGCAAGTCCTATATTTCTACTCAATATTGATCTAAAGAAGAATTTTGTTCTATTTATTTATTTATTTTTTGTAGAGACAGAGTCTCACTTTATCGCCCTTGGCCATGACATCACACAACTCACAGCAACCTCCAACATCTGGGCTTAGGCGATTATCTTGCCTCAGCCTCCCGAGTAGCTGGGACTACAGGCACCCGCCACAACACCTGGCTATTTTTCTGTTTTGCAGTTTGGCCGAGGCTGGGTTTGAACCTGCCATCTTCTGTATATGGGGCCAGAGCCCTACTTGATGAGCCACAGGCGCTGCCCTGTATTGCCTCTTTTTATTTTATTTTATTTTATTTTTTTTGAGACAGAGTCTCAAGCTGTTACCCTGGGTAGAGTGCCGTGGCATCACAGCTCACAGCAACCTCCAACTCCTGGGCTTAGGCGATTCTCTTGCCTCAGCCTCATGAGTAGCTGGGACTATAAGCGCCCACCACAACGCCCAGATATTTTTTTTTGTTGCAGTTTGGCTGGGCCAGGTTTGAACCTGCCACCCTCAGTATACGGGGCCGGCGCCCTATTCACTGAGCCACAGGTGCTGCCTTGTTCTATTTTTCTGATGGGTAAACCACAAATGCTTGCATATGAAAGTCACCAGTGGTTCGTTTTAATCCCTCCTATTGAAAATAAACTGGAAGATTGCATGGTCTCAAGATACTGGTGACTGTTGATGGCAAGAGCCAGATAAAAAGAGGTTGCCTTTTCAGAAATCTGGAACTAGAAAGAAATCAGAAGTAATATTCCTGAAGAATTTCTGACTTTATTTTTTGTTTGTTTGTTTCTTTTTAATTTTGCTTTCAATTGGCTTTCAATCCTCTTAGGTTTTTTGGGGGGGAGGAGTTTTTCCTTCCTTCCTTCTTTCCTTCCTTCCTTCCTTTCTTTCTTTCTTCCTTTCTTTATTTTTTATTGAGACAGAGTCTCACTTTGTGGCCCTCAGTGGAATACCGTGGTGTCATAGCTCACAGTAACCTCCAACTCATTAGGCTTAAGCAATTCTCTTGCTTCAGCCTCCCAAGTAGCTGGGACTACAGGCACCTGCCAGAATGCCCGGCTTTATTTAGTAGAGATGGGGTCTCACCCTCGCTCTTGCTGCTCTAGAACCTGAGCTCAGAGCAATCCACCAGCCTCGGCCTCCCAAGGGTGCTAGGATTACAAGCGTGAGCCACCACGCCCAGCCAACTTTCTGACTTTAAAGTAAAAGACTGAGAGCTTAACTGCTGCTAGGGGAATCTTTAGTTGCTCCCATAAAGTTAGAGATGGAGTGGGAAGCTTTCTGCTGTGCTTTTATGAAAAGGTGCTGAGAAGAGAGAAAGAACAGGGGCTTTGGACTGAAAACTGGCCAGGTTTGAATTCTACTTTGCCACTCAGAATGTGCTCTCATGAGCCTGAGAATCACAGATGGCTTGCATCTGTTTTCTGAGCCTCCATGTACTCATCTTTGAAATGGGAATAATGAAAGTATTTTACAACATTGTTAAAATCATTAAAATAAGATGACCAGCACATACTAGGTATATGGTAAGCAACGGTTCTGCTTTACAGAGAGGCAACATGGGGTGGGTCATGAGCATTGATGATGGTGCCAATCTGCTTGGTGGAAGGTAACCTCAGTGTCAAATCTTACTTGTGATGTAGTCAAGGACAAGCTACCCAATTTCTCAGTGTATTTAGCTCAGTGTATTTAGCTGTCACATATGGATCATAATATCATGTACCTCAAAAGGTTGCTTCCAGGATTTTGTTTTTTAGAAAGAGCCTCAAGCTGTCACCCTGGATAGAGTGCTGTGGCATCACAGCTCACAGCAACCTTCCATTCCTGGGCTCAAGCGAGTCTCTTGCCTCCACCTCCCAAGTAGCTGGGACTACAGGCACCTGCCACAACACCCGGACATTTTTTGGTTGCAGGCGTCATTGTTGTTTGGCAGGCCCGGGCTGGATTTGAACCCACCAGCTCAAGTGTACATGGTTGGTGCCTTAGCCCATTGAGCCACAGGCGCCAAGCCCTGCTGCCAGGATTAAGTGACTTCATAGTGTAAAGATTTTAATACAAGTTTTGGCACAGTACAGGTTCAGTAAAGCTATTGTTCTTATTAGTCCATTCGGGATAGACAAAACAGCCCTTTCCAGGCACAGTGGCTCTTGCCTGTAATCGTAGCACTCCAGGAGCCTGAGGTAGGAGGATCAATTGAGCTCAGGAGTTCAAGACCAGCCTGAGCAAGAGCAAGACCCAGTGTCTACTAAATATAGAAAAATTAGCCTGAAGTCCTGGGAGGGGATGCCTGAATTCCCAGCTACTTGGGAGGCTGCAGCAGGAGGATCGTTTGTATCCTTATCCCACAGCTCTCTGGCCTGGGCAACAAAGTGAGATTCTCTCTCAAGAAACAAACAGGCAAAACAGCAGGCTCCCAGATGCTATCTCCACTCCTTGTTCAGCCCATCACTTTCTTCTCCTTTCCTTTCAGCTTATTCACTTGCTTCTCCCAAGAAAATAAAGGGTGCATAATTCACTTTAATAAAGGCATTACTTTTCTGAAGCTCTACCCTGTGTAAGGCAGGAAGGTGGATGGGCAATAAGAAAGGCTTCTAAGAAACGCTGCTGCCTGGGGAAGTTGATGTGTTTTGACATGTTGGTCACTGGGGTAGTGGGGACAGGGCTAGTGCTGGAGGAGACCTGACTCAGGATCCACAGAAGGGGGGACAGGATGACAAGTCCTGTGAGAGGTAGAGACATGTACATTATACTCCTTCCATGCAGTGCCTTGGGAAGGGGTAAGACCTCTAACAGAGTTGCCCGTGAATGTTGGGGTCCTTCAAGACTAGGATTGGCTGACTTTAGATTTCTTTCTCATGGATTCTCATGATGAACCCACGTGGCTGGTCCTTCCCCGTAGTTTTCCGCGCTCTGTATAACTCTAGGATACTTACACTCCCTGGAAAGGTAGTAGGTTTTCTCTGTGGCAACCGATGCCCTTGACCTTTTGTTCTTGTCAAGAGGATCTTGAAGCAGACATAATTTCATATAGAAAATCACAAAAGCAATTCCTGGCACTAGTGAAAATTCGGTTGGAAGCTTTTACATCAGAATTGAGCCGTGAAGTCCGTTTTGCTGCTGATGCTGTTCATCAAAGTTGTTTGTTACCTTACCATTTTACAGTTCAGCCTTGAATATTATAATAAATGATAAATGGATATAAATATACCTAACTCTTACATAACTTGACATTTTGTCCTTCCTTCTGGGGGCTCCTCACTGGGGAGGTCACCTCTAGCACTAGCCCTGTGTCCCCTCTCTCAGTGACTAACCCAGATGGGTCCAGCTCAGTCGTCCTCGAATCCAAACAAAATCCTAGGACGGCGGAGTGTTCCAGGTGCCTGTTCACTTCTGTTTTTGAAAACAAAAAAGCTGTTAAAATCTCCATGAGTGAGTCAGGATATTCAAACAAGACCAGGCATTCAGACCCACGGGGAGAAAAAAGAAAAATACTACTTTCTTATTCTTTCAAGTCTATGACGCAACAAAAAAATGAAACATAATTTAATACCTCTCAAGTGAATCCTTTCATCGTTTGAAAATAATCTACTGAAGTATATCCTGAAGCAGAAGTAGGTCTCACAAAAGCATCCTAGGGACTGTGTTGTATTTTTTCTAGAAATTGAGCTTAATTTTTGCCGCACAAAATTGGGAGAAAGAAACCGGTCTATTTCACATGGAATAAAAGGCTGAGCCTGAATCTTAACCTGAGCAACCCCCACTGATCTTTCAGGCTCAGCCTTAATGACAGGTGATGTGTGAAATTGCCCATTAACCCCACGCCAGGCTGCTTCTCCTCAGCAGCACACATCATTTTTGTTAATGTTTTGCTTAAGACATTTTTTCTTTTTAAGTGTGTGTCTTCTCTTTAATGTAATTTTGAGGCTCAAGACTCACTCTTATTGTTTTGTGCTCCCCAAGTCTAGGACACTTTCTTTTTCAAAGATTCAGCAAATTTCAAGTGGATGAATAAATTAACAAATGTTGTATGCTTAACTGTCAAGAAGAAACCCAGCTCTTCCCCAACTGTTCTGAGTGTCAGTTCAATTCAATCGAACAAGGAAGGTTTGAACACTTCCCACGTGTAAGATGGGAGCAAGGCTGAGCGTGAGGTATACACCAAGAAGAGTGGGACTCCGTCCCTGCCCTTGGTAAACCAGCATTGTGCCAATGGCATGGATGTGGGTACTGAAGCATCCTCTCTGCTCCATTTCACGCCATTCAGTCCACCACGTTAGCCTTCAGAAACCAGGCATTGACCGATGTCCTGGCAGCTGCATCAACTAGCCCTCCTTTTCTCCCCTAGGATTTCTTTCCTGTGCACAGCGATACGTCTGAGCAGTGCGTCTCACTGTTGTGACTCATGCACAAAGCAGAGCACTCCATACACGACTCTTAACAAATGGGCCATGGAACCCAGTAGAGATACTTCCTCACCTGTTACTGAGTCCCCGTCCCATTCTACACAGTGACTCAGGGGATGACCTCAAGTGTCAGTCCCCACCTGCGCACAGTAGGGGAGCAGCTTGCCCTCCTTCCCATTCACTGTTCCTTACCTCTGGTGTCTCTTGGGATCAGATCTTCTCAAAGCGAGCTACCTGCGCACAGGCCCAGACATCAACCCCATACAAGCAATGAATTGTGAAATGAGTAGACTGTAAAACTCAGCAAAGAGCTGCAAATAAAGGAATTATGCTCCAGAGATAACCCTTTTGAAAGGGTCCCTAAGTGGCTCTGTTAGCCCACCTGGTGGCCTGTGCACTTTTCTGTACTAACCCTGGACAGCAAGCCTGATTCAGTTGGAAAATATGAGTGTTGGTGCAGATCAAAAGCTATTTCTTCCCAATAATTCTGGAAGTTGACTGAAGTTTAAACTATATGATGCGGTACTTAGGAATGTAATGGGATCTCTCCCCATCAGCAGATTGATTCTCAGCTGTCCTTCATTTAAACTTTCCAAGTCCTCAAATTAGCAATAGTCCTGAAAGAACATTAAAAACAAAAGGAAGGGAAGGGAAGAGGAAGGGAGAGAAAAGAAAAGGGGAGGCAGGAAGGGGAGGGAAAAGGAAAAGAAAAAGGAAGAGAATGACGACCTTTTGCTTTTTCTTCTTAGATTTTAATGCTATTGGATGAGATCTGAGACTAGGTCAACCAGAAAACTGAAAAGTTCTGTATCAAATGAGGTAATCATCTTGAAATTCCTTGAGATTTAAATTCCAAACAATTCAAGAAACAATATATTGCATCTATCTGGAAATATACACACATATCTCCCTTTACCCACAAACTCAGTCCATTTTTCATTTCCCTTTCCTTGTGTTAGCAAAGTCTGATTATGTTAATGTTAAGTATTGGTAGGGCAGAATAAGGAGCTGGAGCTGGTTGTTCAGATTCTGTGTGGTGCCAGTCAGCACGAAGGCTCCCCAAGCCAATTAATTGGCTTAACGAACATTTTCTGTGTTCTGGAGTCTCAGTCCTGGAAATTCTACCTTGGGTGTCGATAGAATTTAGAAGTCAAACACTCTCCTTTGGCTAAAATAAATATCTCTATGCATGTAAACTATTCAATTTCAAAACAAAATGTGGAACCATACCCATGTTTAGAGCATTTTACTGGCAACCTTCTAGAATTTATTAGCACAAATATCTATCTTGTGACTCGTTTTGAAGAGTCCTCATTTGCCCTCTCTGTTTCACAGTAGGGTCCTTGTCCAAAACCAAGTTGGAACTTTACCACACTCCCTACCCTACCCCACAATCTAACACAACACCCTGCATTTAGCAGGTGTTTAATAAATGGTTGCTAAAGAAATGAGCAGGGCAATAATGAATAACTGAGTAAATAACATCTTGAAAAGAAAAAAAAAATTGAGAATCAGAAATTAGCTACAGCAATCCAGGAATGCCATTGGGCTGTGATCCCTCAGTAGCATGACACGTGTCAGCATCTGCACCATAAATACCAGTTCTGTTCATGCATTTTCATTAAGATGTGCTCTTTCAATTTAAGTGTGGTCTGTATTCTGCAGATGTGCAGTGGCGGTTATATTTCAACTCCCCACCTTCACACCTCCCACCGGTGTTAACCTCTTTCCCCCATGATTTATGTCTTTTTTTATTGTTCTGCCTGGAACCATGCCAGACTTTAGGATCAGACTTCCCAATCTCACCAAAGTCTTGGGTGAAGGGATAGAAATCAGACGTGGTAGAAAGGCCCGTGCTTCTGATGTGGGAAAGGAAATAACTTACCTGTCTCCGTGGGAATGCGTGCCCTTTCCAATTACTGCCGAATAAATGAAAGTTGTGTTCTTCATTCATAGTCCTTGATTTCAAGCAAACCTAGAAGAGTTTCTCGGGGCCAAGACATTAAGAAATTCTTTGAAAAAGTTATTGTTTTCCCATCTCACCTTCTAATCAGACAACGTGGTAACAGCAGCTTCCATTTTCAGCAGACTTGTTAGGAAGCACTATATTGTTAAGGGTGTGAATTTATTGATTAAAACTGCTTTGGGATGGTGTTAATCCCTTTAAGAATTATTAGAAAATTTCACCAAATGCAACAATGCAGACTAGACCTTGGGTACGATTTCACCAGAGATATAGACAGATACAAAACGTTTTTATGTTAACTACCATGCTCAAATCCTCAACAAAGGTTTTTGAAAGACAATATATTTAAATTAATATTTACGTCAGAGTCTCACTCCCAACACAGTGAGTCATCATTTCTAGGGGTAACTGGAACCTATAGACCTATAGAATGACATTTGAACATGTGGATTAGAGGATTTTAGACCAACAGCTTTGGGAGCCCTCGGTCTCTACTTAGTTATGTGACCTTGAGAAAATTACATAACCTCTTTCTGCCTTATTTTTTTATCTGTAAAATGAGGATTCTAATAATCAATAAAGTTAAAACATTTAATATTTAGCACAAGATGTACTCAACACATGTCAGTTGATTTTTTTTTAATATTTTATTTGATTTTTTTGCAGTTTTGGCCAGGGCAGGGCTTGACCGCACCAACCCCGATATATGTGGCTGGGGCCCCCTACTCCTTGAGCCATAGGTGCTGTCCATCAGCTGATTTCTTTATCTTTTTTAGTGTTTGCATGCTCAGTAAGCTTTACAGGAGATTCTGGTGACCAGACGGTTTTAAAATGTTGCTCTAGAGCTTCACTGTCCAGTGGGGCAGCCACTGGCCACAGGTGGTTATGGAGCCTTCCAAATACATGCAATATGACGAGGAAGTAAGTTCTATGTTTTATTTAATTTTAATGATTTCATTATTAGAAAACAATTTGGATGTGTGAATGTGATTTTTTTCTTTTTTTGAAATAGAGTCCTACTTTTTTGCCCTGGGAGGAGTGCTATAGCATCATAGTTCACAGCAACCCAAACTCCTGGGTTCAAGCAATTCTTTACCTCAGCCTCCCGAGTAGCTGGGATTACAGGCGTCCACAACAATGGAGCTATTTTTGGACATGGGATCTTTCTCCTGCTCAGGCTGCTCTCAAACTCCTGAGCTCAAGCAATCCAACCACCTCGGCCTCCCAGAATGCTATAATTATAGGCATTAGCCACCATGCCCAGCCCATGAATTTGATTTTTATTGGTTTTATGAAATAAAAATAAAGATCAAGTATTTCCAAAGAAATTTAACATCTGAACGGAGATATGCCGCAAGCGTAAAATATGCACTAAATGTTGAGGACGCGTCACAAAACTACGTACAGTATCTCATTAATTTTGATATTAATTACATGTTGAAATGATATTTGTGCAACATAAAATATAGTATTGAAAGTAATTCATTTTTTTCCCTTTTTAAAGGCAGCTACTAGACAAATTGGAAATCACAGGTGCGATCTGTGTTATGTTGTCAGTCGGTGCTGACCCAGAGGATGCCGGGAGCTCATCATTTGATTAACAAATTCCAGAACCTATGTTTTTCAAAGCCAAGATTTCAGTCCATTAATATATCTGAAAATTATCAGCTTCTTGGGAACAAATTCAAAAGCATAAGGGGAAAATACATAAACTAATCAAAATGGCATGTGAGTCTGTACGTGTGTGCAAGTGTGTGTGGTATAGCATGGTGGTAAAAGTATTCACAGAGAGGAGAATGCAAGGCATTCTGCTGTTATAGCCAAGCCACACAGTAAGCTACTTACAGAGGGTCTTAAAAATCTTATGGACAAAGTGGGCCAAAGCTTTTAAACGCTCCTTCTACAATGCACATGGCCCTACCAAACACACCAACAAGCTCTTGTGCATTAGCTGGATCCTCTCCTTTTTGGAAAACTCAGTGTAAACATACATATACATTCCTTCCTTCTCCTTTGCTGTACTTTGTGCCCAAACCTTGGAAATGGTATATTTATTTATGATATATTTATTATTTATTTATCATTTATTGTGATTAAATTGCATAAGACCTATAAAATGTCTTTCAACAGGGTCTTGTAGAGAGTAGCCACTCTATACATATTACCTATTATTTGTTTGGTTTTTGCCATGGATATGTTGAAGTTTAACATTAGTTATTATTTTTATAATTAAGCAACAACGATTTGACATCAGTTGTATCATAATAATTACATAGCAAGCATATATATGTGAGTCTGTGTGTGTGCGTATGTGCATAAACATATATGTATATAAATTTTTTTAAAGGCCAAGCATATGTATACCATACACATAGTCCACAAATAGTCTTTTGAACACATAAATTCTCAGAACTTCTGCTATTATTATCCTAGTTCCTCGTGGCCCCTGCTTCAGAAGTAGAAAACTATAACTCCAAACTACCTGGATTCCTTTGTAGGATTATTCTTCTCTTAGAGGTTTCAAGCACCTTTTCTGCAGCTGACTTATGTGAGCTGTTTTCAGACCTGTGTGCAAACTTCTCCATGAGCTCTTAAAAGTTGGTAATTCAGAACAAAGCTGATACTTCATTATCTTTTGTCAAATCAAGTTTAGACCCCACCACGATGAAAACCTCCAGAGCTTTCTTCCCTTCTCGACTAGCCGAACGTGCGTGATTATGGGAATACAACATAAAGTCAATTATGGTCATGGCCGATTCCTACTAAATTCATAAAGTTCAAGGAGATAATAACCACCTGACCGAGACAAACGAAAACTGATTCCCCAAATCATTCCCTGAATCGCCTTGGATGTTGACCTTTAGAAACTATTTTCTAAACTAATGCTCATAAAATAAAAGATTTATAGAGCTAACGAACTGGAGTTTGGCACGAGCTGTGCCAGAGCCACAGCGACACCTTCGTGCCTCCACCCTGGGGCTCAGACTTTGCTCCTCAGTGTTGATCCACAGTCTTGTTCTGTTTCTCCTCGTAAGTTGCTGCCAACCCCAGCTGGCCAATCATGTTTGTTGATACCAAGAGATGCCAAATCATTTTATTATATGGACAAATGCCCATTGACGTTAGCTTGGGACTTTGCAAAGTCACTTTCCCTGGTGACTTAAAATGATTTCGAACCTGAGTTTTATGAGATACATGGTTAAAGCAGAATTGTATTAAATGGCCATGCTCAATGAGTGGTCATATTTGAAACTAGAAAAAAAATAAGTAAATAAGATGATACAGCCCCCAATCTTGGTGTATCTTAAGCCAGTGGTGGGCAAACTCTGGCCCACTGGCCAAATTCAGCAAACCACCTGTTTTTATAAGGCCTGCAAACTAAGAACAGCTTTGACATTTTTTAAAGGGTTACGTTTAAAATAGTTATAGGCGTACCAACATAATATTGTTGATTTTTGTCTCCAATCTCAGCCTTAAAGAAGCTGTTCTGGGTTTTCCTGTTCTCTGAATTCAGTTGTTCACTTTTGGGCATCAGATTTAATTTTTAAGATTAAAATGAGTGGTAATCTATGGACTAAATGTTATTTAGCTATTTATTTTTAAAGATAGAGTCTCACTATGTCACCCTGGGTTGCATCACAGCTCACAGCAATGTCAAACTCTTGGGCTTAAGCGATTCTCTTGCCTCAGCCTCCCAAGTAGCTAGAACTACAGGCACCTGCCACAATACCCGACTATTTTTTGGCAGTTGTCATTGTTGTTTAGCAGGCCAGGCTGGGTTCGAACCTTACGGCCTAGGTGTGCGTGGCTGGTGCCCTACCCACTGAACTACAGGCGCCACCCTAAATGTTATTCTTTGAAAGTTTTTTTTTCTTTTTTTTTTTTTTTTGGCGGGGGGGAAGGGGGAACAAAAAATATGGTTACTTTGAAAAAACCTGGTTTATACATTATATGAGAAAACCATGGTGTGGAAGGAAGCCTCTGACTTAGAAAAAAACACACTCAGGGTGAAGAATGTATTTCATATTATCTTGCTGCAGAGAGTAATGTGGTACTAAGGCTCCAAACAGTGGGATTAAGTTTTCTTTTTAATTTGTCTGTCTCCTTTACATGCAGGGTACACATATGTCTGTTTTGCATTTCAGTATGCAGCCTACTTGATGAATATCATTCTTTTAATATTTTTTGGCAGGGGAAACAACAGCTTTAAAATGGGTTCCACAGAGGTGAATTGTCCCTCACTTCATGATATAGGTGTTTGGAAGTTTCTAATGCAGCAATGAAGCAAGACCAAAAACCCAATAACAAACAGCTGAGGGGATCAATAACCCCTGTGTTTTCAGTCCATGCTTATTTAAAATGGTGCATGGAAAAAAAAAAGGCTCTCTATTTATATCTGGAACTTAATGAAGTGAAATTATCACAGCCGACAGGCGCTAGTGTTGTAATTCAGAGACAGGGCTTGGCTTAGAGGGATTTGCAGGCTGTTTTTATTCCAATTTTTAAAATATTTTTTAGTGAAACTTAATCCCCTAATCAGTTCCAATTTACATATTTTCTGGCCCTTTTTTTTCCAGCATGATTCTTAAAGGAGTGGTGTTGGAGGCATGGAGCAATTATATGATTAAATAATTATTCTTTGCAACGTGCCCTGCTCTATTCTGAGCAAGTGGATCAGTGGCCAAAATACAGATAAACGTAGAAGCATATAGCTGGGGCCGAATTCTGTAACCATTCACGGCTGTTTCCATTCCCTCGTGCACACATAGACGGGTGTGCATGCATGGGCGTGCGTGCGCATTTTTAACTTGATCCACCCTGTAAAGCTTTGTTCACACCAGCTCTCCTTTCCCGTCTTAGGGGATTAATATCCTGCTAAATGAAGTGTTGCAAATTTAAATTTTATTTGGGGCTAAATGCAATACCAAATGCTTATACTCATGGTAGAACTGTGTTCCATCACTCAATATTCTCATTCCCTGCATGAATAAACAGGGCGACGAAATTATCTTCCTTGTGTGAAAGTACCGAGCTCTCAAATTTATATGTTTCTTTTGATGTCATTTAAAATCCAGAATTTCAAAACGATCAATAACCTTCTTTTCCAAGGTTAATGTTTCCTCCTTATTTGGAAGTCATAGTTATCACTGGGGAAGAGACAAGAAAAAGGTGATAATCTATAAAGAATATGAATGTGACAGTAGGCTATTAAATGCGTCATTTCACGGTTTTCTAAAGAGTTGTCAATTATCTTGAAGAATCCTCATGAATCTCAAATAGACTCCTTTTAGAAAAATCAGAAAATTGGGAATGATTTAATTTATTTTCTAACTGAACCACGGGCTCATACGGGAGCCAATCTGAAGAGTTACAGGTTAATGAGGAGGAGGGAACATTATTTAAGTCTCAGAATTAATCCTGTATTTTCGGTCTTAGGCTGGTCCCCTTACTTAGCTTTTATTGAGCTTCTATTAAGTGCTGCAAGTGCTAATATCCTAGCAAATGCAGCAACCTAAAGAAACCTGATAATACCACATCTTGTTTATTCACCATGGTCAGTGGAAACCATTAAAGCCTTTTATTTGGTAATAGATTGTGCTGCTGAAGATTATGCTCTATGGGATAACTCTTTAAAGGATACGATAATGTATTGAATAGAAAGAGATCGAAGGTGGCCAAAGAGGTTAGCAGGATCGTGTGACTGCCCAGGCAGGAGAAACAAAAGCTGGAAAAAAGATAACAGAAGCAGTAAGAATAATGAGGGAAAAAAATGGAATCAATACCTGCTACAACAAAGCCTTTTCTGAAAAATAGCAGAAGATAGATAAAATGAAAGATGTCAGGATGGGGTTTGTAGAAAGTGATTGATGAGGAATTCCTACGAAAGAGCTCTTGAGCTCAGCTCATTTTCATGGTTCACCCCTGGCTTTCGGTTCAATCGTATGCAGGAGTCAGCGGCACTTCTTACTTTCCTTTGCTCATCAGGGCTGGAAACTGGAAGTGCCCACAGCAGTAAAGAGTGTGGGTTTTGGAATCAAATCAATGTAAGTTATCTCCGGGCAGTGATTTCTCAGTTATGTGCCTTTGGCTAACTTATTTTACCTTCCTCATCCCTATGTTCTTGTTTAAAAGAAAAATAAAATTCATAACATCTATTGGCTATATGAATTGAATGAAACTGTGCATATTTGACTGCTGAATGCAATGCCCGGAATATCACTGGTACTCAGGACAGTCGCCTATTGTGATTGACATTTTAGTTGCTTAGGCTGAGGGTAATCCGTGCGTGATGACCTTTCAAAACAATATCCCACAACCATCTCCAGAAATTGTTTATGCTTTGACTTGTAAGTAAACGTCTCAGCAAAAAGGGTTAACCTTCGAGACAGGTTTTCCTGCACATTTCTTTGAGAAACTTTTGAACATTTGATATGAATTATATGCTATTTTCTAAATAGTTTTCCCTGGATGCTAATTCAATTAAAACCAAAAGGTATTTCTTGATCACATGCTGTATACCCAGAAGCATGGTAGGCACCATGGGAGATATAAAAATATTTTTATAAGCTCTCTTTGTGGTTAAGAATATTATAGTTTAGTTTGCAAGATAAAAATTATGCCCATAAAACCAGAAAGAGATGTTTAAAAAAAAGGCAAACAGTTGGAGTATTGCTTCAAAGTAATGGTGTTGTGAGAATCCAGAGCCCGAGAG
Organism: Perodicticus potto; assembly: GCA_963574655.1. Taxonomy (NCBI): domain Eukaryota; kingdom Metazoa; phylum Chordata; class Mammalia; order Primates; family Lorisidae; genus Perodicticus; species Perodicticus potto. The sequence goes on along the minus strand of CAUYRH010148474.1, from coordinate 3,626 downwards.
CGCTGAAGCAGATTCAAACAACCTGCAAAGCTCTTGGTTCTTGGAGCTGGAACTGATTTCTAACAGAAGGATGGACAGAGCCTGATGTGAGAATGGATCTGGGTCACATCATTACACACCAGCCTGGACAACAGAGTGAGAACATGACTCAAAAAACAAAAAATGGAGAGAGAGAGAGACTGTAACTAGGACGAAGGACTGAGTCAAGAAGTGAGACAGTGGGCAGGAAGTTGGAAGATGTACTTGACCACGGAGGAAGAGGAATAGTAGAGCTCAATGAAAAACTAGGTCAGATCAGCCGGGTGAAACTGACTGACCAGTGCCTTCAAAAGCAGCAGAGAAGGATAGACCTGACTCCTAGATTATGAATTTTAACATATTTTGAAGTTGATAAAAAATTCTTTGACTGTCCAAAGCTAGGAAACTCAATAGTGGACAAGGTAAGCGAAGTCTCTGCCTTCAAAAATTTTGCCTCTGATGCAGGATTTAAATGAGTAAATTCTCTCTCTCCCTCTCCACACACACATACACACACGTGCACAATATTTATTCTCCCACAAGGAATAGCCTGTCTAAAGCAGGTGTGTTGGTGCTTAGAACTCGTGAAAGAAAAGAAAAAAGCATATAAAAATTTAGAGAGAGGAGTTTTTTTTTTAAGGGGAAGGAACAGCACGTGCATGCGAGCTGAGGCGAGATGTGCTCAGTATGTTGCAAAGCAGCAAAGAACGCTATTCACTATGACGTTCCGAGGGAAGGGGAGAGTCCCAGGAGGTGAGCAGCAAGGAATCAAAGGCCAAATCGTGTAGACTATCAGCAATGATGATCTGATGATCATGATTTGGTATTTGTTCTATTCTAAGTATAATGAGAAGCTTTACACTAAGTATAAAGAGAAGCTATCAAATCAAGTATGGGAGAACAAAAATTGATCTATGTTTTTGTAAAGATAACACTGACTGCTGTATAGAACAGATTCTGGGAGAGAAACGTTGAATGGTGGAAACATGTTAAAAGGCTACTGATGTTTTTCAGGAGGTAGATGATGGTCTCATGGGTTTAGGACCTGGGAGGGTGGTGTGGATAGGAAGAGCTTCATTTTAGACCTGCAAAGGTTTAACTGTCCATTGCGCATCAAAATAAGCAGAGAAGCAGCCATGCAAGCCAGAACTTCAGGGGAAATAAGAAAGATTGGGGCTGGGTATACAAACTTTGGAGTCATCATAAAACAAAGAACACTTAAAGCTTTGGGTCTAAGTGAGTTCACCCAGGGAGTGAGTATGGATAATGTAGAGGACGGATTCAGGGAATGAACCTGGGACGGTTCTACACTGATAGTACCAGAAGAAAAGAATCCAAGGAGGAATGTGAGACAAGCAAAGCACGGGGCGGTCCTTAGGATGGTGACCCCTAAGGGGGGGACATTCTGTGTCATTCTGCAATGGTGAGTTCATGACCCTCTGCATTTGTCAAATTTTGCAGAATTCTGTAATAGAAAGAACAAACCTTAGTGTATGTAAATTAGAGCAGAAGGAGAGTAATTTAGAGTTCACGGATCCCAGAAGGAAAAGCACAAAACAACATATCTTTGTTATGGATGTATGAGATCACACATCTATAGATACATAAGCCTATGGAATAACTTCATTGGAGAGGCTGGGGATAGGATGATAATCTAAGTTATTTGCAAACGAATGGGGTCTATAAGGATAAAGGCAAAAGGAACTGTACATAAGAGCTATGATCGAGCTGAAACGTTTGTCTCCTACAAGAGTACAAGTAAACTATTCTGAAACCTCTGTGCATGTTTGCAGGAAATGAGCAATTAACAAACAGGCGATGAATAGAGGGAGCCATATTTCTCACTCTTGCAGTGAGAGGTTACAACAAACCAAGGTGGGGAAGGCTAGAATGGTCCGTGTGGTCAAGTATTAGAGTTGAAAACGTCAGTGTGCACTAATTTTTAATTTAACATTGACACAGATGGAAGGATACGGAAATAACTCTAGATACACATACGTACATGGGTTAAGACACACAGAGCCCTCAGATCTTAGTTTCTGGATTTATTTGCTACTAAAAGGAACCAGGGTCTGAGAAATAACTGAGTTTAGGGCTGGAACAGGGAATATCAGAAGATGAGCCTGAAACATTTCACAGTATCAGAAAGGCTGGAAGTGATTAAAAATGGAGAGAGGCCAAATGAAGATAGGAGCCAGCCAAAGAGTTCCCCATGGCCAGAGCTAGACCAGACTGGGCAATAAAACGTATTGCGTTTTAACCCGCTCTGATGATGCGTTCTCTGATGTTGCTCTGCTCCAAACCCTCTGCACCAGACTCCATAAACCAAGCCTTGAGCCCCTGAATATGGGGATGAGAGGTTGACTACTTATGAAACTGGTACCGTGATCGATCCAGGCCCTCCTTCACTAAGCGCTCTCCTGAAGGATGTGACCCCGCCGCAGCCTGTGGTCCTGTGCTCCGCCATGCCAAGACCAACTCTGGGACGGTGAGGACAGGTGGGGTTCCACTGCAGTCCTGGAGTTATCTGACCCATCTGAATCAGTCCTTGACTACTCAAAATGCTCTTTTTGCTTGATAAAAAGCTAAAAGTAATGTTTGCCTTTTTAAACTGAAGGTTTCGAGACAGATAAGCTTCTCTGCAAACTCAGAGGGAAATCATCATTTCTCATTTTAACCAGTCTCTCAGCAGCACGTGGTAAGTTTCCATTCCCTCACCCTGGAGCATTTCCTTCCCTGATCCTTCATACTCTTCTTAATTTTCTTTCTTTCTTCCTTCCTCCTTCCCGTTTTCCCCTCCTCCCATCCTCCCTCCCTCCCTTTTCTTCCTTTACTTCCTCCCTTCCTGTGTCTTCCTTCAAAAATATATACACATGTGCATATACGCATATGTACACATCTATATCTATGCATATATATACATACAGATACATATATGGATCTATACATATGTTATTTTAGAATATCTTTAGATTTAGAGAAATGTTCTTGAGCTAGGACAGAGAACTCCAATGCACCGCGCCCAAGTTTCTACAAATATTAACATCTTATATGACTATTATGAACTCAACTCCACACTTCATTCTGATTTGCTTAGTTCTTTTCTTTCGTTGCCAGGAGACCACGTAGAATTACAGTTAGTCATCCTGACTCCCTTGATTGTACCAGTCTCTCAGACTTCCCTTGTTTTTGATGAACTTGACAGTTGCATCCTGCTCAACTAGTTTGTTAGAATGTCCTCTGATGTTTTCCCCAGGGTTAGACTGGGGTCACAGGTTTGGGAAGGAAGATGACAGGGCCATTCTCATCACATCGTACCAAAGGTACAAACCAACATGAACTAGCACTGCTGGTTTTAATCAGGATCATTACGTTTTCCAGGTTTTTTCTCTATAAAGTGACTCTTCTTCCTTTTTTCTCCACGTTGTGCTCTCTAGAAGGAAGTTGCTGTGTTCAGATTCTTATTTTTTTATTTTTTATTTTTATTAAATCATAATTGTGTACATTAGTGCAATCATGGGGCACAATGTGCTGACTTCATATACAATCTGAAATATTTTCATCGAACTGTTTAACATAGCCTTCATGGCATTTTCTTAATCACTATA
>CAUYRH010148471.1:0-11422 GCA_963574655.1 Perodicticus potto | reverse complement strand
AGCTGTCACCCTGGATAGAGTGCTGTGGCATCACAGCTCACAGCAACCTCTAATTCCTGGGCTCAAGCAAGTCTCTTGCCTCTGCCTCCCAAGTAGCTGGGACTGCAGGTGCCCGCTACAATGCCAGGCCATTTTTTTTTTTTTTTGGTTGCAGCCACTATTGTTGTTTGGCAGGTCCGGGCTGGATTCGAACCCACCAGCTCAGGTGTACGTGGCTGGCGCCTTAGCCTGGTGAGCCACAGGGGCCGAGCCGATTCTCTTTCTTACATGGATAAGAATATATTCACAGCCTCTCACTCTTTATGGACAGAATTTAGGTGGGTTACATTTCCTGATAATGCTTTTCTTTCTTTTTTTTTCCCACAGAAAACCTTGTTTTAAAGCATCTCCTGGGTGGTACCATCAGAAATGTCTTCCTTAAGTGGGAAAGTCCAAACTGTTTCGGGCCTTGTGGAGCCAAGCCAACTGGGCCGCACCCTGACCCACGAACACCTCAGCATGTCTTTTGACTGCTGTTACTATCCGCCTCCTCCGTGCCATGAAGCTACCTCCAAGAAACCGATTACAATGAAAAATTTATATTGGATTCAGAAGAACCCTTATTCCCATAAAGAGAACCTTCATTTGAATCAGGAAGCAGAAGCCATAAAGGAAGAGTTGTTGTACTTTAAAGCTCAGGGTGGAGGGGCTTTGGTGGAGAACACGACTTCTGGGATTGGCCGAGACGTGCAGACATTGAAGTGGTTTGCAGAAGAGACCGGCGTCCATATCATATCTGGAGCTGGGTTTTACGTGGGCGCAACTCACTCTCCCGAGACCACAGCCATGTCAGTGGAGCAGGTAGAAAGCCCTAAGTTCTTTGACAATATTGGTTCATAAATTCAGAATAGCCAGAAGCTTGGAAATGCCATTGGCTCAGGGGTAGCTGGGCCATACTACAGAAATTTACTAGCTGGCCAGGACGCCTGCCAATTGGGGCTCAAATTAGCAAACATTTTACTTCCTAAAGAGAAAAACGTCAAGGAAAGAGATCTTAATGCACTGGTCATTGAAAAACCCAATGTGTTAATATTTAGATTTGTGTATATCATTATCTGTACTCAGGAGTGGCGCCACGGTCTGGGTGTAAACCTCGCTTTTCCATTATAAGCTTCAGTTATGTAGCCTTGATATTTCCCCCCCCTGGATTTTATAATAACCTTCAATAAAGATTCGCTGTAGGGTAAAACGTGGCAGGCAGAGATTTGGCACATTTGTGAAAATGTTTCCTTCTCCTTTTACAAAACAGGAGAGGTGGGAGAAAATTCATTTCCCTGTTTTCTCCAGAATGATCTTAAGCATCGCAGTTTATTCCTTCTTTTTGTCCCTAAAACACTTCCTTCCTTCTGCCCACTCTTACTTTTTTGGACATCCATGTGCTGTCTTTCTAAACACATGCATCTGTTTATATGTGTTTGTGCTTATATGTAGATATTCATCTGTACCCCCCAGTGCCTGTTTGATGAGCAGAGAGTGTCAGCTGCTGCCTTTGCAAAGGATGAGTCACTTCTTCAAATACTTTGCATTTCAAAATTTTATCTGCATTGTTTTTTCATCAGGACTTAACTTTTTTTTTTTTTTTTTGAGACAGAGTCTCACTATGTTGCCCTCGGTAGAGGGTTGTGGTGTCACAGCTCTCGGCAGCCTCAAACTCTTGGGCTTAAGGGATTCTCTTGCCTCAGCCTCCCAAGTAGCTGGGACTACAGGCACCCGCCACAACGCCCGGCTATTTTTTGTTGCAGTTGTCATTGTTGTTTAGCAGGCCTGGGCTGGGTTCAAACCCGCCGCCCTCGGTGTATGTGGCTGACACAGTAACCACTGTGTTACGATGCCGAGCCATCAGGACTTAATTTTTTAAATATGCTTATGCAATTTGAAGACTATGCGGATGACAGGATTATACCTTCTGCTAACCACTCTTAGCAGCATTTGAACCCCAATGTGTAATAGTAGTTTTGCATGCTGTATATTTCTATATGGTGTAAAGTAAAGGACTGAATAAATAAGAGGGATTTTTTTTTTTTTTGAGACAGAGTCTCTGTCATTGTGGTAGAGTGCCATCGCATCATAGCTCATAGCAAACTCAATAAGAGAGCATTTAAGAATTACTTGAGACCATTGACAGTCAGTGGCAGTCTTTCTATTTTTTACATCAGCGTTTTTCAAACTTTTTAATCTCACAGCATACTTGAACCTATAGTTAAACTTCCATGGCACACTTAAATTATGTTCATCCGAAAAAAGAGTAAAAAAAAACAAAAGAATATACTTACTGTGCTTTGAAGTTCTTTTGAAAATAATTTGATTAATAATCTTTAAAAATTTTCACAAAGCAGCTAAGATCCTCTCACCACACACCAGTGTGCCATGCACACTGGTTGAAAATCAGTGTTCTATTCTAGATGCTTCTCCTCAGGTTAGAGATTTATTTTTCTCAATCTGAATGTACTCTCAGCAAACCACTTCCTCCCTGCCCCACAACTGCCCAAATTTACAGCTTCCCTGTAAATTTCTTGTTAAATGATCTAAGTAAGATATTGTTAACTCTTAAATTCAGAATAACTTGTTGAATTTACGTGACTGGCCAGCAAAGTGCCTATCTCATGGGCCAGTAGTCATAGAATATAATGTTGAATCCATGTTCAAAAGAATGAATGACTAGGTAAATAAATCCATTCACACCCTGTGGTAGATCTATTTGGATAAGTCCCCAACCTATAAAATGTGTTCATTTTCGCTCTTCCTTAGCTTACCAGTGTCCTTATTCATGAAATTGACCACGGAGCTGATGGAACCAGTATCAAGTGTGGTGTTATTGGAGAGATTGGTTGCTCCTGGCCTTTGACTGACAGTGAAAGAAAGGTTCTTCAGGCAACAGCTCATGCCCAGGCTCAGCTGGGTTGCCCCGTTATTATTCATCCTGGACGGAATCCAAGTTCACCATTTCAGATTATCCGAATATTGCAAGAAGCAGGAGCGGACATCTCCAAAACAGTGATGTCCCACCTTGATCGGTAAGCAGGCTGACCTACAAACTGGGGCAAACCACCATTTGATTGATGGATGATCAAATAAGAAATCAGCAATAATCAGATCAATGCAGTTCTAATCACCTAGAGATAACCACTAGCTTCTTGGAAGATAGTATTTATTGACATTAGTAAGTCACTGCTGCCATCGTCATCATGTCCCCACTCTACGTCAGGTAACACCCCAGGTATTTCGCACAAGTTGTTTCTTTTCCCGGACTTCATCCTTCCTAACTTTTCATATTAGGTGTCATTGTCTTCTTGACTTCTTGGTCTCACGTTGTGATACCACAGTGGCTGCCAATTCCACTTGCTCAATATTTGCCAGTAGTTGGAGTGATGAATTTATCTACAAATATAAAAAGAGGGAAACTCAATTATTGCACCCTGAGAAGAAAACCACGAATGTAAATGTTCACATTTGTGTCACCTGTTGTGTCTTGAATCTTCTGAATTTTGGAAAATGCAATTATAAAAAAAATAAGCATATGTATTGTTAGTATTATGCATTAGTTTCCTGGGCCTGCTGTAACAAACTATAATAAACTGGGCACGTTAAAACAAGAGAAATTTGTTCTTTCGCTGTTCTGGAGGCCAGGTGTTTGAAATCAAAGCATTGGCAGGGCCACGCTTCCTTCCCTATAGAGCTGTAGGGGAGAAACCTTTGCTGCTTCTGTTTGAATGATCCAGGCGTTGGCTGGCTTGTGGGTGCACAACTACAGTTCCTGCCAGTCTTCACATAGCCTTCACCTCTCTGTTTCCTCTCTTCTATTTCTTTTCTTTCTTTTTTTTTTGAGACAGTCTCACTATGTTGCCCTCGGTTGAGTGCTATGGTGTCACAGCTCACAGCAACCTCAAACTCTTGGGCTTAAGTGATTCTCTTGCCTCAGCCTCCCAATTAGCTGGGACTACAGGTTCCCACTACAATGCCCAGCTATTTTTTTGCTGCAATTGTTGTTGTTGTTTGGTAGGCCCAGGCCGGGTTTGAACCCGCCAGTCTCTGTGCATATGGCTGGTACCCTAGCCACTGAGCTACAGGCACTGAGCTCTCTCTTCTATTTCTTATAAGGACATTTGTCATTATAAGATTATGACCCCCCATTAGATTTAGGGTCCATCTGGATAATCCAGAACAATCCGATCTCATATCTTTCCACATGCACTTCATTACAAGTGCAAAGACCCTTTCCCCAAGTAAGGGCACTTTCAGAAGTTCCAAGGGTTAGAAGATGGACACATCTTTTAGGGAACTACCAATCAATCCTTACACATTATATTAGATGCACTGGGGCCAGCAAAATAAATGGTTATATAAATAGAAGCCAGCAGCTATTAATTTTATAAACTAGCCCAACAGTGTTGCTAAGGCTGGTAATTTGCCTTTTGACCAAATTTATTAAAGAACTAATGTGGTACCCATGAAACAATTACTCTTTTATCTTGCATATTAGAAGAAAGACATTTTATTTTTATTTTTATTTTTTTTTGAGACAATCTCACTATGTCACCCTCAGTAGCGTGCGGTGGTATCACAGCTCACAGCAACCTTAAACTCTTGGGCTTAAGTGATTCTCTTGCCTCAACCTCCCAAGTAGCTGGGACTACAGGCACCCGCCACAGTGCCTACCTGTTTTTTGTTGTTGTTGTCATTGTTGTTTAGCTGGCCCAGGCCAGGCTTGAATCCACCAGCCTTTGTGTATGTGGCTGGCACTATAACCACTGTGCTATGGGTACAAAGCCAAGAAAATCATATTAAAAGATTGATGGATCCTGATCATAAAACCTGACCTGCTGCTATTCAATAAACTAATGGTCCCACACAAGGTATTGATAAAATTCTTCTACATAATAGAAATATTGGAAAATCCTATGCAAAAGTAAAATAAATTGTAGTTATGGCAGTACAGAGAAGCCAAAATTAATGGGGAAACTGAGAAACAGCCAGGTAAAGGCAAATCTCTGGGTAACTGGGTTGGTGTAAAGATCAATACTTGGCCACCTTCAGGAATTTTCTGGTGATACTAATAAGAAGAAGGGTGCTTCTAGATGCTGATCATACCGGTAGGGCATCAGAATGTGAAGACTAAAATCTTCGCACCCAGAGAAGACTTTAAATTCTGACTGTGTCATTTGCTGTGAGAACTTGGGTAGCTTCACGTGAATTTAAAGTGATGTTTTGATGTTAACCTTATATTATATAGAATATATGTAGTACCTTTATTCAATAAGTATGATTGTTTTTAAACATTGTGAAGTATGTCATACATACAAAAGGGTGTATGACCCTAATATACATTTTGAAATTTTGCATTTTTTTCAATTCTCGAAAACCTCGTGTTCTGCGGGTAATATACACTGTGCCTGTACTCGTTCATATGACTATAGTTGTTAGTCATGTCAAATATGCTATTTTCCTACTGATTTTTTGACTGATTTATTGATTACCCAGAGAAGTATATTAATAATTATTATGGTGGGTGTTTAGTTTCTTGTACATATTTCAACTTTTGCTTACTACAGGGTATCCGTAAAGTTCGTGTACCATTTTGAAGCTATATTACTGCATACATGTAAATTGTTACCTCTTGCCAAATCTTATATCAGTCTATATTGAACTGATTTTTGTCTAATAATGCAAGTAATGCTTTCTGTTTCAAAGGCTTTATCCATAATAATGTGCCTGCACATTTTTGTGTTAGTATCACACTTTCACATTCTACTCTATTTTACCTTCCACCGGTCAGAGCCTTCATATTCTAGAAGTGTCTCACATAAAGAGCATGTGTGGTTAGATTTGAGTTTCTCCCAGGCACACATTCTCTTTTTTTTTAAATAGCTTCAGTTGCTTCACATGGACTGTGCTTATCATGGTACCTGTTTTCATTTTTTTGTTACAGCTATTGTTACATCTTTGATTTCTTTCTACCATTTTTCCTTCTCATTTTTCTTTTCCCCTTTGCTTCTCTGGAAGGTATAAAGTTGGCCCTGTGTATCCATGGTTTCTACATCCCTGGATTTGACCAACCAGAGATCAGAAGACGTATTCAAATAAAATACAAAATAAGAATAAACAGTAATACACATCAGATAAACAATACAGCATAACAATTGTTATGTAGCATTTACATTGTAGTAGATATTATGAGTAGAGGTAGTCTCCAAGTTACGAACAAGATAGGCTCTGTAGGGTTGTTCTTAAGTTGAATTTGTATGTAAGTTGGAACAGGTACATTTACCTATTACCTGTAATACCCCTGTTCATAAGTGTGAATTGTATATAAGTCACATGTTTGTAATTTGGGAATTTCCTGTAATTTAGGGAAGATTTAAAGTATGTGGGAGGATATATGTAGATTATATACAAATACTTTGTCATTTTATTTAATAGACTTGAGCATTCACAGATTTAGGTATCACTAGGGTGTCCTGGATGGATACCAACCCCGATGGATACCGAGGGATGACTGTGTATTCTGTTTTTATTCTTTTAATGGTTGTAATAGAAAATTTAACATACATGTTTCACTCACCAAATTTTAAATTTAATACATAGTTTTTACCATCCTTCCTAGTAATGTGAGGCTCTCAGAATCCTTTAACTTCAATCACTGCCTAAGTTATATACTGTTTTTCCCACGGTGTTAAATCTACCTGATTTTTTTAAAAACATCCAATGATGAGACATTATTTTGTTGTTATAAGACATACTAACAGCCAATGTTTATTTAGATCAACTTTTCAACAGAAATATGCTATTTTCTTTGTTCACCATTTCTTCTTGCATTTCTGGTCTTCATTCTGGAATTGTTTTTTTTTCCCGAGATACATCATTTTAAGTTCCTTTCGTAAAGGTCTGTGTTGGTAGTAAATAGTTGGATTTTGTTTATCTTAACATGTCTTTACTCCATTATTCATAGCAGATAATTTCATAAAATTTGTTAATTCAAATAGATAATGCTACCTACATGTTATTTATTTATTTATTTATTGCCGTTTTTGGCCAGGGCTGGGTTTGAACCTGCCACCTCTGGTATGTGGGGCCAGAACCTTACTCCTTGAGCCACAGGCACTGCGCTCTACATGTTATTTTTTTTAAGCCCTTCATAGATATTCCATTTTCAACTGGGATATGTTGGTGGTGTTGATTGGTCAGCTGAAACTAGTTGTCCTTTTGCTGATGTCATCTGTCTTTTCTTTTGGAGGGATATTTCACATCACTGTCTCTGATATTCTGCATTTTCTCTGTAATCTATCTCAGTGTGAAGTTCTTTTTATTGTGTGCTTGGCATTCCTTGGGAATCCTGATGTGTTTTCCATTGTTTCTGAGAAACCTCAGTTGTTTTTTCTTAAAATACTGATTCACTGTCATGTTCTTTACAGCTTGCAGGTCAAACTCCAATTTCACACCTGTAGCCCCTTCCCATATCCTGTATCTCTTAACGTGTCTTTCATAGTTCTGTCCAATGAGCTGTAATTTCTTCAGTTCTGTCCTCCTATTCACTAATTCTCTTTTCAATGGAATCAATCTGGTCCTTATCCTGTTTATTTGGTTTATAGTATTAAGATCTATAGTTATTTTTTACTTATTATGTTCTACTTGTTTACTTTCCAAATCTGCTTGGTTAATTTTGATGATTTATTTTCTTTCCAACATGTCTTCAGTTCAATATTTATAAAAATATTAACCATAAAATGTTTATTTTATCATTGATAAATTTAATTTATACTATCCTTTTTTTTTTTTTAACTCTGCTGTTACAGTTTGTGGGTTCTTTCGTCTCTCATCAGACTCAGTTATTCCCTTGTGTTTTTTTTTTTTTTCTTTTTCTTTCTTTTTCAGACAGAGTCTCACTATTTTGCCCTCAGTAGAATGTCCTGGCGTCATAGCTCATAGCAACCTTAAACCCTTGGGCTTAAGTGATTCTCTTGCCTCAGCCTCCCAAGTAGCTAGGACTACAGGCACCCGCCACAACGCCTGGTTATTTTTTGTTTGTTTGTTTGGTTGGTTGGTTGCAGTTGTCATTGTTAAGCAGGCCTGGGCTGGGCTCAAAGCCACCATCTTCAGTGTATGTGGCCAGTGCCCTACTCACGGAGCCATGGGCGCCACACCATTCCCTTGTATTTTAGAATAAAAGTTTTTGTTATGAGCTTAGACTCCTTGGAAATATTGTGAGTGCTGGGTTATTCTGGTTTTTTCCCCTCTCTAGTTTTTGTTTGTTTTGTTTATTTCTGGTAGGCAGTTGGCACTAAAACCCTGAGAATACTTTACACTAAATTTAAATTTTATAATTCAGTTGTTTTTTTTGTTTAGGAATCATTGAGGGTACAAAGAATTAGGGTACACTGATTAATTCAATTTTTAATTGTGGCAAAATACACATAACTTTTACCATCTTAAATATTCTGAAACATACATCTCAGTAATGTTAAGTTACATTATTTTCCCCAGGTTGTGGCAAACACCATTCTACTTTCTTTCTCTGAATTTGACTATTCCAGGGAATGCATATAAGTGGAATCATATGTAGCTTTTTGTGACTGTTTAATCTAAATTTTAGACTTGGGGGCTTAGAACCACACAAGTGCTATGACCTCTGACCCCCTCAGCTCAGCAAGTCAAGGCTTGTGGTTATGAATTCTCAAGGGAGACTTTTTTCTAAATTTACCCTTCTTTCACCAAAAGATCAGACAGAGAAAGACATATGCTTATGTATACTAGGCTTACAATGGGGTTATGGCCCAGTAAACCCACTGTAAATTGAAAATGCATTTAATATGTTTAATGTACCAAACATCACAGCTTAGCATAATCTACCTCAAGTATGCTTGGAGCACTCACATTAGCCTACAGTTAGGCAAAGTTATCTAACGCAATTCCTGCTTTATAATAAAGTGTTGACTATTTCATGTAATTTACTTAATACTGTACGGAATGTGAAAAAATGAGAGGTTGTACAGGTACCCGAGGTGTGGTTACTACCGAAAGTGTATCACTTTCACATCATTGTAATGTCGAAAACTTACTGAGTCAAACCATCCCAAGTCAGGGACTGTCTGTAATGACCAAAGACTCTGTGTGGGCCAAGTCTTTACTTAGATTGTCCACAGGGTATTGTCTGTGGTGAGGGGATTTCTCTTGCCTTCTCTCTGATCTCCTACCTTGGTTAGGCCCAAGCTCTGTCTCCTTTGGTCTGTTAAAAGCTTCCAGGCCAGATCTCACCTTATTTCTCATTTTCCCAGCTTTTTTTGTTGTTTCTGCCCCCTGAGCAAGGCTTACTTTCCCACCAGCTCAATCAAGCATTTAAAAACATGAGTTTCTTTTTTTTCCTCTTCAGTTTTATTCGATATTTTACATGCACTCTGATGGAAAGGCTTTCTATGAATGTTTAGTCTGCCACACTGCTGGCAAGAGGCTGAAGATGATTCTTAAAGAAGAGTCTTCCTAGCCCTATTTATTTACACTTAGACATGTATGTAACTTAGAAAATTAAGCTTGGCATAAATAGAAAATAAGCTTTCATTGGCAAATGTGAAATAAACCTTAACTCCTAACACAATAGTATCTCCTTGCTCATAAAAGCAATATATACATTTCCTGGTTGAATATATATATACGTATATGGATGTACTATACCTATATACCTATAAGGATACACTTATATATGGAAACACACATATGTATTATTTTTCAAATGATGAGATACATTATATGATTTGCATTTGGCTGTGATTTCAATGTATCCCTCTAGAAACGGTTCAGAAGTGAATAGAAAGGTTGGCCTGATATCAGACGATCTCAGAGCATCCTAGAAAATTCTGAGACCATTGCTAGAACAGCCACCCCACTTTAGACCTCTGTAATGGATTTTTTCAGGGTTTCACTGCCTGAAAAAAAAAATCACAACTGAGGAGGCAACTAAGGAAAAGGGCCTTAGAAAAACTAGTGCATTTTGAAAAACACATTGAATATAAAGTAACAGGAAAAAATAATCAGGGAGGCAGGTGTGGGCAACGTTAGCTTTTTGAAGTGACTCTTCACAGCAAGACAGTTGCCAGGTTGAAGGTGGACTAGGTCAGCCTTTCAGAGACTCTCTGAGGTCTGCTGGGCCGTGCGCATAATCTGATCTGTGCCGAAAGGGCAAGGAATTCAGTTTTCTGTAATGGGGACAAATCACAAAAGGGCATGTATTTCATGCAACAAAATGCACAGAGGACAAACACAAAAAGAGCATCTCAGAACAAGGCTTCCAAGGAAAAAAGAAAGAAAGGAAGAGAGCCCCAAATAAAACTGGAAATCATTTCATGTCTCCCACCATGCCTTTTCAGACATAAGGGGGAAGGTGTGCAAACCGCAGGAGACCAGGTAACAAGTGAAGGGGAGGGGTGTCACGGACCCTTCTCGAACCTCCAGCAGGACTGACCCTCAGCCAAGTTGGCCTGCAAAATTTCTATCCCTTGAGAACAGAGAAATGAAATATTCCAGTATGCCCCTGATCACACAGGTAGATGAAATCTTCATTACAATTCAGTGCGTTCACATGGGCACAGACACACAATAGTGACAACAAATAGGTACAGGGCTGTCCAAAGGGGGCCGTTGGGGCCCTGTGAAGGAAGGGTTAATGAATGGCCGTGACCTTATGAGACCTCTGAACCACATTGTTGTCACGTGATTCTTTGTGACCCACTTAAGGTCATTTACCAGGCGATAACAGCTTGACAAGCTAAATCTGCTTCTGCGTCTAGGCCCTCCCCTAACCATCTGTTACCTTTAAGAAACATGCGCCTGAAGGGCCTGCTGGCCGCTGTGCATTTAGTCCTAGAGGACATCATAGGGGGCTGCCCTTGATAGTGATAGGCACCCAGAGTCAACATTTACTGGAACACAGCATCAGTGCTTAAGTGTTCCTACTTGCTCTTTCAATCTAAAAAGACTTTCTGCCTTTCGATCATTTATTATAATTTTAGTACCAGTTAGAACATTGCCCACTTTTCTAGGTGACTTGTTGCCCCCCCCACCAGTCTAATACAGGCTATATGTGATTGAAAAAAACACCCCACAGATACAGGTTTTGCCATTCACTTTCAAGGAGATTTCATTCTTAATGTACTGTTAGAATAGTTGTATTTTTACAACAAAATTCTTTCATTACCAATGAAAGCAGGGTCGAACAACATGGCTGGCAAGTGTTGGGGTATTATTTTCTTTTCTTTTTTTTTTTTTTTGAGACAGAGCCTCAGGCTGTCACCCTGGATAGAGTGCCGTGGCATCACAGCTCACAGCAACCTCCAATTCCTGGGCTCAAGCGAGTCTCCTGCCTCCGCCTCCCAAGTAGCTGGGACTACAGGCGCCC
>CAUYRH010148465.1:0-12450 GCA_963574655.1 Perodicticus potto | reverse complement strand
AGGTTATTTAATTTCCATGTTTTTGTATGTGTGTGCAGATTCCTATTGTTACTGAGGTCAACTTTTATTCCATGATGGTCTGAGAAAATACAAGGAATGATTTTTATTCTTTTAAATTTGCTGAGGTTAGATTTGTGACCTGAAATGTGATCTATTTTGGAGGGTGATTCATGGGCTAATGAGAAGAATGTGTATTCAGTTTTGTTAGGATGAAATGTTCTGTAGATGTCTGTTAGAAGCAAATGTTGAATGGTTAAGTTTAAATCTACAATTTGTTTGCTTAGCTTCTTTTTGGAGGATCTATCCAACACTGCCAAAGGAGTGTTAAAGTCCCTGACAATTATGGTGTTATGACAACTATTTTAACTAGGGTGAGATGACATCTTGTTGTGGTTTCAATTTGCATTTCACACACCATTTGTATATCTTCTTTTGAGAAATGTATGTTCAGAAAATTTGCCCATTTTTAAATCAGTTTGTTTGGTTTTTGCAGTTGAGTTGAATTCCTCCTACCATTTGGATATTATTAGTCCCTTGTTAAATGAATAGTTTGTAAATATTTTTTTCCTTTCTACAATTTATCTCAACACTCTGTTGATTGTTTCTTTTGCCAGGCAGAGGTCTTTAGTTTGATGTAGTCCCATTTGTCTATTTTTGTTTCTGATGCTAGTGTTTTGAAGTCTTACTCATAAAATCTTTGCCAAGGCTGATGTCCTTGAAGCATTTTCCCTGTTTTCTTCCATAAGTTTTACAGTTCCATGTCTTAATTTAAGCCCTTAATCCATCTTTGTTGACTTTTGTCTGTGGTAAGATATAGGTGTCTAGTTTTATTCCTCTGCATGTGAATATCCAATTTTCCCAGCTCTGTTTATAGAAGAGGGTGTCCTTTCTCCAATGTATGTTTTGGTGCTGCTGTAGGATATCAGTTGGCTGTAAATATGTGTGAATAGTTGATTTCCTGTCAGTTCTCTCATAAAGTCTAGTGTTTTCTCTTAGACTTTCCATTCAACATGTAGTTAGCTACTCAATGTTTTCGTCCTTCTTGGCAGAAGAGGTGAGTGCTCATCACCTCCAGGCAGCCATCCTGATGATGTCTCCCAACTTCTTTCAAAGGCTTTTTATATAAAAAAGAAGCCTTTTAGGATAAAATTTTCCATAACTACTGATCTCCCAGTTTTAGTGTAAGATAAAAATTTACACACAAATATAAAGTAATATATGAAGCTCTTGAACTTTCAGCTCTGCCCCATTGTCTACCCTGAAAAATACCATTCAGTACTTTTACATAAATGGAAAAAGAAAGGACAATGCGTAGATTGGACTTCTCCAAGAATATTGCTGGTTTACCTCAATCTGCCAGTAGATCTACTGGATTCAAAGTATTAGGGAAGGCATACTACTTTCCAAGTTTTCTGTTTATATTCTTATTAATTTTCTCTAGCATAATTACTTAACGATGACATAATTATTGAAGACTAGTGATTAACCAAGAGCCCTGGCCTCTTTTCAGAAACTTACTCTCATACATATATATCTTCCTAGTTTTGTAACTGATTTTAGATTCTCAAATACACTTTGATGTATTTGCTGGATGGCTACATGGGCAAACTCTGTGTCAAGTAGTATAGTAATGAGTCTATCATGCTGCTATCTAGGATAAAAACTAGTCAGTACAGAGTAGATTGTGCTGTAGCAACAAACACCCCCAAAGTTTTTTTTCTCCCTCGGACATATCTATTATAGATTTGGGCAAATGTTAAGAACAACCAAAGCCCAAATGATCCAGACGGTACTGCTCTTAGCTTTACCATCTCAGGGGGAGGCCTTGCCTGCTGTTGCCTCAGCAGGGGAGACAGCTGAAGAGTCATGACTTGGCTGTTCCAAGCTTTGTCTGGGAGTGACACACAAGACTTCAGCCCACAGTCTACCAACCAAACTAATCACACAATACAAGGGCACAGAAAATGTGGTGGTGCAGATGGAACGTTTGGCAAGTGCAACTATCTTTGCCATAGTGGGAATCTGAAAATATTTATAATTCATAGAAACAATAATAGCAAAACAGTTTTGCAAACCTCCCAGAAAGAAGTTATAAGTGGACAATAGGAGATATTAATTCAGATGTGACTAACTCAAATATAATGAGTTATCACTTAATAAATTGAAACTCATGCAATTTATTGATTTTATTCTTCTCCACACCTGGAAAAAATTGATTTTTAGATTCAGAGAGTCAATAAATGTTAAATATTGTTAAATAAAGCCAGATCTTAAATATAAATTAATTCTCTATTTGTCTTTATAGACATTCCTTTCTTCCTCTTTGCAGTTACACTGTGTTAATAGAACAAAATTTAAAGAATGAAAGTTGTTTCTATTTTTAAAACTTACATTTTGTACACAAGTTCAATAAATCACGATTTCTAGACTTCAATAAAGCCTAAGATTATAGGACCCAACCCTCTTCTCTACAGGTAAGAAACTCGAGGAGGTCAACAGAGTTCAAATGATTGTCATTTCTCTTGTTTGAACTTAAGCATACAAAGGACTCTAATTCTTCTGAGTTCAATCCTATACTCATATCTTGCTCTCTCTGTCCTATATTTTGGAAATATTCCAACTTTGTGTTCTATCTCATCTACTAGACAGAGAACTACATGAGATCAAGTGACATAGCTAAATGGTATATGCTTGATCTGAATTATAAGTGTTGCTTTTTAAACACAGGGGATTTTACCAGGAATTCACTGTTTTACATACTCTAAAGGTCTAATGAAGCACCAAGGATGAGTTCACACTTCTATACATGCTGATGTCATGAGGTCTGGGCTGAATATTTTGGGGAGATACGTGATACTCTTTACTGGTTAATACACATCACCATCGTAATGTCCTAAATGTGATAATTTTTCAGGGTAAACCACTGTTGACAAAAAAAGGTAGTAGCGGGGAATGGGAGAGACATAGGTCTAGTCATGATCCTTATACTATAATATTTAATATTCACAACAACCATATGCATAAGTGAATTAACTGGCTCCAAGAAGTTCAATAACTTTCTAATGTTAATGTTAAGATTTGATCCCCTGCCTACATGATTCCAAATGTTGAGTACTTCCTCAATCCCTCAATGGCTTCCTACAATGAAAATATTTAGCATGCTAGTAAATAAAAACATTGTGAAAAATTACGTGCCCCACTATTCCATTCATCTGTCTTTGACATGTTATTCAATTTTACACTTGGCAAGGATTGCATCTACCCATTCCAGTAGTAAGTCTATCAGTTGATGTGTTTTTTAAAGTAATTGTGTAGTCCATGAAGATTAACAATTAAATATTTTCCTTAGAACTGGCCTCTGCAATTTTCTTCTTTGGCTGGAAAAAGTCAGAGGTCATAGCTGTTCTCAAGAGAGGTAACATATTTTGGGGGTAGTCATAGTGTTTGCTAGAATAGTTCTCTTACTTGAGGACCTAAATATTCTAAAATTAAACCTTTTCTGGTGTTAAAAGGGGAAAGGACACTGGCAAAAATTACTTTCTTCTGTGATTTTCCAGCACCATTTGTGTTACAGAAAAGTCTTAGTGGAATTTCTTTTGTCTTTCTTCATTGGATGTATTAAATAAATATTTATTGAATTTTAAAATGCTAGATACTTCAAGCATTGTGTACAACAGAGACCATATTTACTGCTCTTTTTCAACTTATAGTTGAGAAAAAGGGGCAGATGGAGATAGCATGAGGGCAGAGGAAAGAGCAGTTACTTCCTCTCTGTCTCTTAAAATATAATAAGATAAACGGATTTCAATGTTCTAATAGAATTTGCAATTTGAGGATACTGGGACAAAGAGCACATCCAAAGTTTTTTATTGGAGTGAAGTCTTGGCTCTCATTCAGATCTCCCTCTCTTGGATCATTCCCTGGACCAGGGGGATAAGCCAGACACTCTCTGTTCACCATCCTACTGGTTGATATGAAGCTTACATATTAATCTTTTGGTTGTGTCTAATGTTCCACCTATGTAGCATGTTTTTCCAGCCAGTTAAACTAGTTACTGATTTTCAGGTTAGGGATGGAATAAAGACAAAATGTGTCAAGTGGAATTGTGGGTTGAATAGGAAGCAGAGTTGTAAAAAGGCAGGTAGAAAGTGGTATAAATTAATGAAGACTTTTTCTGACTATTTTCTCTGGGTAAAAACTGAATACACTTCCCACTACTCAATTATTCCTGTTTGTATCTAGGCATCAACTGGCTGTTTTTCTAGCAGGGATCTTTTGAAAAGAGTTCAAGCTTTAGATAGAGGAATAGGCTAAATGACTTTTAATTAGCTCATCCTAAGAATTATAGAATTAGAAAATCAAGGAGTCCTACAGATTTAGGAAAATCTTTTCTCACTAGTAAAAAGGAAATTAATTTTATTTTAAATGTGGAAAAAAGAAATCATTGTCCATTTGAAAGAATGCAGATATTTCATTGAATTGAGAATTTTACAGGATATAAAACACTAAATTCAAATACGTTCAGTAATTAAAATATCTCCTCATATTTTGTGTTGATGTTTGCAATTTGGGTAAAGTGCAAGTCTACTTTTGATTTGAAAAGTTGATAAAAGAACTGCATTAAGAAATACAGTGTCAGTGAATCCCAAATAGTAAAAGATATACAGATTGTTTTACTTCTGTAAATGCTCTACAAATATGGTACAAAGAACTTTTAATTAAGGGCAAAATAAAAATGTAATGGAAAAAATAAAAGCACAAATACTTTTATTTTAAAAAAGAAATACAGTGGTTCTTTGACATTCTTCAATCAAGCAGCAAAATTTTTATCTTCTGTGAATTGTGTGGTGGCCCTTTCTGACAGCCTTAACATATAAAATGTGGTCTAAAGCATGCTGTCTGACTTCTGAGGGCAATTTTTTTAAAGGCCTTTCCATTCTAGTCTTTTGAGACACTGGCCAGAAAGCATTAAACCATTAAGTATGAAGTCCAGCTACCCTGAACTGCCACATGCAAAACCATGTAGGGAGAGAGAGGGATGTTTGAGGAGCACAGATGCATGAGTAAAAAAGCCTTCTAGATATCCCAACCCTAGCACAGTCTCACTACTTCCTTATAAGGTACCATGAGTAAGAACTAGCTAAGTTGAGTCTTGTCAACCCCCAGACTCCCCGGATGTGTAACGAAAATAAATGATTGCTACTGAGTTAAACCACTGCTTTGAGAAATTTGTTACACAAAAATAAACAACTGGAACACAGAGATACTCCATTATTGTGCTTACTTTATACGTTGTTTATCTATTGACTTAAAAACAGGAACATTTAAATGATTAATATTTTTGACATTCTCAACTCTAAGTATAATTTTCCATTAACTTACTGGAGAATGTACATTTTTGGTGACTACGTAGAACTATAGTTCATATGTGAAATTAAGCAAATAAACCTTGCCCTTAGCTGTCAGAACTTTATAATCTGTGATGCATTAACTCCAACCAATAAAAATAATATAAAGACACACACTGACTGTCCAAATATTTATCAAATCCTTAGATTAGTTAAAGAAAGTGTTTCATTTTGTATAAGAATAGGACAAAAAAAGCTCTGTAGTGTTAGGAAACATAAATGAGTTAGGTTTTAAGAGCCTAGAAATAAATCACCATCTTAAGGAGGAATAAATGCAGAAAGAGTGAACAGTGAACCAATGGCCAGAGCGGCAGGTGGGATCACAACCAACTAATCAGATTAGGGGAGAAAAACTTAACTGTCTACAGCTATCCTAACAGCACATAAATTTCAATATGTCTTAAGTTTAACAGGAGTTTTAAGAACTGAAATCATATTAACCTTTCCTAACACATAGCAGTTAACATATGTATACATGAGCTCTACCTAATTATTTTTTTAATTTTGTGCATATTCAAATATATTATTTTAATCAGTATTATTTGCAAACAGTTGATAAAAGATATTGATAAAAGTCAACATTTTCATGTAGAGTTTGAATGTTACAATGGCAGTTACAATCACTCACAATATGTAAAACATGAAAATATCCTATGCAAAAGTGGTATCAAAAAATTAGTATTTCTCATGCATTCCTTCATAGATTACAGTTCCAGATTAAAGTAGAATGAGGTAAAATATTAATATATGTAATTCTGTTATTTCTTTATATTTTCCTTGAAAATTTAAAAATTAGTTGGTGAGATTGGTTCTCATCAAGAGTGATTCTGAGTTCTTACTGATTGTCTGCTTTCCATAACAGAAAATTTAAATGAAAACCAATTTCTTTTCAATTGCAAAAATTCTCATTTGAAAAATAGACATTAGCTTATAAACCAAAATTTATTCTCGAGCTAATTTTTAAATGATGTCCTAAACTCTTCTTTTATCCCTTACATGGATGAATGATATCTGTTTTATTAGATGTATAGGGGATTATTTATACCCATAAAAATTACAAGGTGATAAACTTGAATAATGTCAAAGTTTAAATACCACAACCAGTGTTAATTACCCATCCCCAAGAGATTATGAGAATTAAAAGAGGAAAATAAAAATTAGAACATTCATTTTATGACATCTTGAGAGTATAAATTGCTCAATAGAATAGTATAAGAGTGCCTCCAAGTGGCATTTGTCAAAATTCCATATGAAAAATTTAGATTCAAGATCTGAAAGTTAAGCTTTAATAATGTTAAATCTTAACATAAAATTCTCACTCTTTTCTTTCTGTTTATTTATGTTCTATTCTTCATGTTTATGACTTGATTATTGGGAAACTCCATGTGATGTTAAATGCCTACACTTAAACTTTGTTAATTCTCAAAATTCTAGATAATTTATTAATACCTTAATTATAGCACCTAGTCATTTAGGGATCTGATAAGTAATTATTTTCTTTTCGTTAATTTATGCAAAATAAACTATTTTGCTTAGTGTATGCTATGGATACCCTTCTTTTTGCCATTCTCTTAGAATATTGTCCATATATGCTACGTCTTACAGGGTAAGAAGAACAAAGGCCATCTCTCCTACCCATGGAACCCTAGAGATGCAAGATAATCTAATTCCGTTCCCCCCCCCAATTCTATAATTACACCTAAGAGTTTAAGAAATTTTCCCAAAGTCATCCTGGTGAGTGGTTAAACTAATGGAATATTTCTCTCCAGAC
Organism: Perodicticus potto; assembly: GCA_963574655.1. NCBI lineage: Eukaryota > Metazoa > Chordata > Mammalia > Primates > Lorisidae > Perodicticus > Perodicticus potto. Next base: position 5,271 of record CAUYRH010148465.1, on the reverse strand, counting down.
TTTTAAATTTGGTATTATTTCAAATAGGTTTATTATAACTCTCAATATAAAATTATTCCCCACGCCCTAAATGAATGCACTTTTAGTGCACAGTCTTCTTACAGAAGAACCAAACTAGAACACGAAATACAATCTAGAAAATGTCTAGCAAAAAAGTGGTCATGACTGAGAAGTACACTCATAGGTTCTCAATAGACTTTGTTTCAATTAATAAATGTGTAGTGTTTTGGAATTATTCCAGATTGGTGTCATGAAAATGTTTCAATCAGTAGTCAGAAAGGATTCTTGAACAGTAATAAACAGAGTGATTGAACTTACAATGTAGAGACTGAGATTTGTGTGTTCCTCAAAGGGAACTTAGCTATTTTCAAACTAGTTTCATTTGTAAATTACTACTATTTCCTTTATTTTATCACTTTTTTCCAAGACATTTATTCTAAATTTCATGTTTAACTGTTTATTTTCTCCTCTTCCATTTCATATAAATGATTCCAGGTAGGCATTCTTCTCTTTTCCCAAAGATGTCATATTAATGCTATTCCTTTCTAATTCTTACTCCTTTTCCACTTCTTAATTGCTTTTTATTGCTCTTTTTCTTTCTTTCCTGCCACTTCATCTATACCTTTCTGGGAAAGAGTTAGCTAACATCAATAACAAAATTTAAAGTTCATTCTCTAAGGGGCTATAATGAAAGTATATATATATCTAGAGCACTAAATATAAAATTATATATATATATTTTTAAGTAGATACATGGATTTTAGTATTTATAATTTGAACTATGAATTTTTTTAAACTTTTGAATGCAATGTGATATCTATGAGAATGTTTTCTTTGAGATTAGAATCCAGAGTTCAAATTTAATATTTACTTCTGTTTTTAACCTGCCTTTTAAAGATTGAGCTCACACACTATATTTTCCATTAATTTCTTTAGCAATATCACATTTTTAAAAGTACATGTGTTTTAAATTTCTTGCCAAGATTCTCCCCCTTTTAAAGTACTTTCAAGCATTGACCTTTTTTTAGTGGTGTTTTTACTACTTGCCAATCTGAGCTCATGTCAGAATGTCATTAGTGTGCTATTTACTCCGTTGCTCAGATCATTAATGAGGTTTCAAGTAAGACCAGTCTGACATTCATTGCTATGGCACTCAGTGAACATGACATTATTTACCATCACTCTTCGATTCGAGCCCTTCGCTCAGATTTTAAACATTATGATCATGCTCTACACAAAGCCTATGTAAATTAACTTCTCTAAATAAAACTTGTGACTGAAATTTAATGAGACACATCAAAAGTTGGCTAAATTGAATACCATAATATCTTCTAGATGTCTATAACTGATAATGCTGTTTATTTCTCCCACAATGAACTATTCTTATATTTATTTTCCCCTAGTGAGTCTGTCAGATATTTTGCTTGATATTTGCACCAATTTCATTAGTGATATGTAACAACCTTCACAAATCCTTCAGTTATCTTTTAGTCTGGTAAAGATTATTTAACTTTTCACATTGAGGCCAAATAAATTCAGATGGAATGTACATTAAAAGAACTAAATACATGTAATTATAATATACAAGTTAATGTTTCGTCACATTTGTGATGACTGACTCTCAGAACAAGCCATAAACTAAAAATGAGCAAACCACATATTTGGGGGGGTTTATGCTAATTAAATGTAGCAATAGAATGAATCTTTGTAAAAGACACACACAAAAAAACACTGTGAGAAAAAATTAAACTGCATTATAAAACATTTTATTAGATCTAATAATAATAATTTATTTATACTTATAAGCTGCTTTTCAACCAGCTGATAATATTTCATGAGTACATTTAGGAATAGATGTAAAATTACCTATATTTTGAATTTACTCTGAGAATTATCAGGAAAAATATGTTGAAATAAAAGTAACAAGGAATAGATACATTTGAAATGATGGTTGTCAAAGACTATTAAATAATCCCCATTTTACAATTGGTCCATAAAAATCTTAGAATGTGTGTATATATTTTTTCCTAATTAGATTGAAAAATACTCAAAAACAAATATATGCTGTATAAACTAATATATTGTTTTTCACAAAATAAATATTATTTGCAAAGTGACTTATGTTAATGAGATATATTCCCTATAACAATTTAGTCTTTGTGTTAATCTGCTTCATAATTAATTATACAAGATTTGTTTTTCAGTTAGTAAATCAAATATTTGAGATGGGGCCAGTTATATGCTATCCAGAAGAGTTGTGAAGTCAACAGTGTTTGGGAACCATTGTTCTATAAGAAACATAAGTAATAAGTAAATGAAGGAATGAAACAAAATATTTTGATGCTATCCAAGAGTATGTGACAAAAAAAGAGAAACAGCGTTTCTATTGAGCTAAGAGAAGATTACTTCAAAGAATTTTTTTGAAGTAGTTATCAACATTAATAAAATATGATGACTGGATAATGGCTTAATTTAACTGGTTATGTTGTTCGTGTTGACTACGCATTTTATTTGTTTAATGATATAATCATAGTGTTGGATTATAAATGATATGATAAAATTCAAATTAAAGTGAGAACAAGTAAAAAATAATCCAGAAAGTCTACTTGTTTATTTCTAAAGGTTCAGAGATAGACAGATACATACATACATACATAGAAAATAGATGTTAGCTATTGATCAGGAAACTTAAGTTAAAACATATTTCACAAAAAAATGTATTCTAATCCCTTTAGCTAACAGTTGCTAATTCCAAAATTAATATTCCAATATGGAAGTTACCTGATTTCTTTAACTGTCTGTCACAATAGGACAAATGAAAACAAAAAAAAAATGCTGCAAATTTAAGAAAGTGTTTTATGAGTTTATACTGTATGTTTATACTGTTGAGATGATTTGTGGAGTCAATATTGGTTAGTTAAGAGTGTGGGTTTAAAGAAGGGCAAATTTATGTTTAAATTTTCCTTATAGAACTTGTTAGTGTAACGACCTTAGCCAAATTATTTTTTCTAAAATGTAATAATAAAACCTGCCTGCCAAGGAAGGGTTTCCATAAGAAAAGATGATTAAATTGGGTAATAACACAATGTCTAAGGCCTACTGAAGTCTTCACAAAATGATTGAGTTAAACAATATGACTTAAAGCAATCACAGTGATAGAGACCTAAAGATACTACAGTTGACCCACTAGTTACAGAGAGCAGCTGAGATTCTTACCTGGTGAAAATGAACACACATCTTTTTATGTGAGCAGGAATCCTTGAGTTCAAAATTCCTTATTTGCTTCCATAAGATTCCATGAATCATTGTGATTCATGATTTTGTTCCAGCAGAAATGTTACATGGAGGAAGAAGCAAATGTCAGGGAAATCTGCGTAAATCCTGTGAATTGTGGTCTTTGGGATGAGTACTTGAAAGTGGCTTTGATTAGAAAGCCATGGGGAAAAGGTACCTTTTGTTCCAATGCAAGTAGTCTATCTATCTAGCATTTTAACTGATAGGTGACTGAACATTTGCAGTTGGGCTGTTTAGATCTAGCTAAGAGGATACTAAAACTAAATAATACACACAACTTTGACATCCACCTTAAATGTTATTGTTGACATACTCAAAATAATTGATACTTAGAAGTTGTAAATTACTTCTGCTCAAGATGCCAAAAATGTTTCCCAAGTTAGTGAGATGTATTTTACAAAACGTTTCTTATCATTTAATCGATGTGCTGGGTACCCATAATCTATGATCACAAAATTATAGTCATTTTCAAATACTAAAAATATAAAAAACATACCTACCTTAATCTTACCTTCAAAGATTGTACAATTTTATCAAAGTTTATATTAATACTTATAAAAACAATTAGAAAACAAATAAGAAAATATATGCAATTGATCCTTGAACAACACAGATTTGAGGTGGAAGGATTCCCTTATATATGGATTTTTTCAAACAAATGCAGATAAAAAATGCAGTAGTCAAGGAATGTGAAACCAGTGCATAGGGAGGACAGAAATTTGGTATGTGCTGGTTCTGTAAAGATTTGTGTATACTTGGGGAGGCAGCTGGAACCATTCCCCTGCATATACTGAGAGAGGGACAACAATACACAGAAATATTAGAGGAATTTAAGGGGAAAGGTTTATAAGCTGTAACTTGGGAACTCAAGAGAAAAGACCTTTCTTAATTAGTTTAAGTTTTATGTGAAAATGTGGACTAGGTGAAACACTACTAAGTCTTAGTTTTGGTTCCCGACTTTGTACTTATGGTCAATCATATATCTAAGAGTCTTCAGAAATATACAATTTGGAATACAATTTGACTTTAAGAGCCTCCTTATTTAAGCATAACAAAATGTAAATTGTAAGTCAGCAGATTAAATAGAAAGAAATAATTGTTCAAGTTTGGCTGAAACAAGTGAGAATAAAGTAAATCAATAGACTTAAGTGATAAGAAACAATATGAATGAAATTCATAATTCTAATACATATTAATTAATAATATTTTATGACCAAGTTCCAATTACAGAAGTAATCAAATACTCTAAATATGTAAAGAAAGGCAAGCAAACAAAACATTAAGAAAAGAAATTTAAGATATTATTTTGAAACATTGGCTGGACATGGAGGCTCACAGCTGTCCCCAGCTCACAAGGGGATTACAGATGTGATTTGATTATTTTAAAGAGAATAACCCTAAGTATTTATGAAGAAGCAGTTCATTCATATTTGGTTAAAATATGTCCATAATTTGGTGAAATAATTAGTTACAAAAAATATCCATACTGACACATCACTAAACTTGACAGAGTGTGTTTCATCACACTTCATTTTCTTTTTAAGAAGTCATAGTTTTCCCTTTGTTAAGCTTTTTAAAAAAGACATTAAATAAAAATATGGATGCTCACTAGAAAATGTAATTTTTGGAAATCTTTCTTTGAAAGTATAAATTGAAATTCTTCTAATGAGACTTCAAAATAGCAAAGTCAAAGAAAAAGTAACTTTCCGATACATAGCATAGCCTATGTTTTATACTACAAAACAAAAAGCAGTTGAAGATATTTTTTAAAAGTTATTTGATGACAGGATCAAAAAGAAAAAAATGTGTGTATTTAGTCATTTGGGCATTTATATAATAAGATATTAAATATATCAGTTGCTGGTAATCAATTACATGCTTATGCTATGAAAATAAAAATTGGAAGCTAAATAACCTTATGCTGAAAGATAGATGGGTCATTGATGAGATTAAGAAGGAAATCACTAAATTTTTGGA
>CAUYRH010148462.1:0-10921 GCA_963574655.1 Perodicticus potto | reverse complement strand
CACTGTTCTGGATGCAAAGCCAAGCATGAAGTGGCCCCCGTGGGCATGTGTGACATCTGAATAAACCAGCTAAACTCTCGGTAAAATACGCTGTTGGACTGCGTGACCTCAGGCTGCTCCCTGTTTCAGTATCCTCGAGAGCTTTGGTTTCCATATTGAGTCTGCCCAAGCTCTAGAGAGCAGTTAGTAACCGCTCAGTGGCAGTCAAGAGTTCCACAGACTGACAGGACCAGTCGGGGTGTGTGTGTGTGGCGAGGGGGAGAGAGCATTAAGGACGTCAGTGCAGTCGTGAGAGCTCGCCAGGCTACACTCTACCGACAGGCTGGTTGACCGCAGCTTCATCTATAAGTTGTAGTCTCAGGTTTGAAATCTGCAGGGTTTCCAGAAAAGCTGAAAATACAAGCGAGAGATTCCGTGTGGTAGTTCTGAGGCAAAATTGCTTTTCCTAAAGGAAACCCTTGTCTTTGCTCTTAAGGCTTAGAGACGCAGGCATCTTAGAGACCAGCGTTTTTTGACCATTTTTTATGTCATGGAACGCTTGAACCTATAATTAAACTTCCACAGCACACTTAAATTACGTTGATCAAAAAAACAAACAAACAAAACAAAAATAAAAAAACGGGAGGGTCGGCGCCTGTGGCTCAAGCTGCTAAGGCGACAGCCACGTACACCTGAGCTGGCGGTTCGAATCCAGCCCGGCCTGCCAAACAACAATGACGGCTATAGCCAAAGAATGGCCGGGCGTTGTGGCGGGCGCCTGTAGTCCCAGCTACTTGGGAGGCGGAGGCAGGAAACACGCTTGAGCCCAGGAATTGGAGGTTGCTGTGAGCTGTGATGCCACAGCACTCTATCCAGGGTGACAGCTTGGGCACTGTCTCAAAAAAAAAAAAAAAAAAAAAAGGGAGTAATACAATAGAATGTACTTACTATGGTTTGAACCTCTTTTGAAAAAATTTAGTGATCTTTAGAAATGTTCTAAAGATCATTCCGCAAACCTAAGCTCCTCTCAGAGCACACGGGTTGAAAATCACTGTTCTAGATGGTTAACCTCCTTGCTCAGAATCTACCCTTATAAATGTTAATCACATCTAAATAATTCCTTTGCAGACATCTGAACTGGGGTTTACCAGACAACTGGGCACCACAGTTGACACATAAAATTGACTATCACCACCATGTTCTGGGCACTGTCCTTCACCGCCCGAGAAGGCACCAGGACACTTCTAGGGTTTCTGAGGTTTACCCACAGCTTTTGTTTATCTGCTTTTGGTCCCTGTGTTAGCGCAGTTCACACTGCGATGATGATTCAGGGTTAAAACACTCTGCCTTGCCCCCCTTCCTAGTCCATCTGGCTCTGTGGAGGGGTCAGAGCTGGACCGCTATGTTCTGGTCACACTGGAGGAGGTCAGTCTTTAGGGGCACCATGCTGGCCGAGTTGCTTTATAGGGCACTGTATGCAAAGTTCCATTCTACCCCTGTGTTCACTCTATTCACTTTGACATTCTAAGAGTGACATTAATATCTCTCACCAAAGCCAGCGGGTCAAGTAGCACACAGCCTGGCGTTTGTATTCTGTCCACCCAGATGACATTTAAGAGAAAACCTTGTTATGAAGACGGCAAAGTGTTAACATTCGCGTGGGGCCCAATGTGCTCCCGTGTGTGTCCTGGGAGCTTGTTCATAACTGACTGGTGGCTCCTTGGAGTCACAATGGACAAGATGTGGAACTTACTCTCTCAGTGCCCTTCTAGCACATGTTCTTTTAGTTTTTCAGTGAATTCTATTACAGATAAGATGGATAAGATGGTCCGTTATTAGAATTTTATGACAAAAGTTACTGGCGCTGAGCCTCGGCGCCCGAAGCACAGTGGTTACGGCACCAGCCACACGCACCGAGGCTGGCAGGGTCGAGCCTGGCCCAGGCCTACTGGACAACAATGACAACTGCAACAAGAAAATAGCCGAGTGTTGTGGCGGGTGCCTGTAGTCCCAGCTACGTGGGAGGCTGAGGCAAGAGAATCGCTTAGGCCCAAGTGTTTGAGGTTGCTGTGAGCTGTGACATCATTGCACTCTACTGAGGGTGACACAGTGAGACTGTCTCTAAAAAAAAAATAATACTGGCTCTGAGATGTGACTGGTAAATAAGAAAGTAACAATAAAATCTGAAATTTTTTTAGAAATTAAGACCAGTAAACAGCCCTGAACTATGAATTTATTTTGTACAATAATGGAAATCTTAATAGTATTTTTGTGAAGTGCAAATGGTACAATAACTTTATCACTCAGTGGGACTAGAAGAACATTTCAAGAAAAAAATAAAGATTGTAGTGCACTTTTAAAAAAGACAAAAGGAACACAAGGCCTCATAACAAATTGCTTAAGGAGGCCGATATTGAAAGAAATACAAAGGGTGGGTAAATGTGATTGGAGCAGATGTCATTAAGGAGTAGCAAATGTTATTCAACGTAAGGAAATTTCTCTTAGGAATTATCCAAGGCAAAAACAGAATAAAAAGAATTCCAATTTCCACAACTGAAGAATTCCATTTCCACCATGATTTCATTGATACAACATAAATGTACTTAGGAAAACAGTAAGAGCAATAAAAAATGAAATTGCTTTTGCAATAGAAATTGCAGACTGTTTGAAGAAAGGCTTGAAGGAAAGACTGAAGAAATCTCTTTAAAAAAAAAAACATTTAAATCAGTGTTGACTTATTCCTCACAAAATAAATATAAATTTGTTCCAGTGAGAAGTGTCAGAGGTTGCAAACATTCCTTGTTTTTTGAATACTGTGCCTTTGGTACACATACAGTGCAGAGTGGGGGATTAAAGTCTCCTAACTTCATTAGTAGTTTTAAAATACTTTATATCTAGGTTCTTTCAATAGAGAACATTGCAGGCTTGATTTGTTTTTTCTTCAATTTACTAGCTAACTTCTCTGCCATCTGCCTGTTGAGGTAGAAGGGATAAGTACAGTCCATGTTCTATAGAGGAGGAAAGGAAGGTTCCAAGTGGTTACATGACCGTCCCCATCACTGCTAGCAAGAGCGAGTGGCAGAGCCCGGGGAGCCCCTGGTTTCCGGACCGCTTATTTCTTTGCCCTTTCTCAGTCCGGCATAGAGAATTCTCAAGCAGATCAGCAAGCTGCCCTTTGAAACTGTGAGAGATTGTTATTATGTGATCAAAACGTCATATTGCAAACCCTAGTTTCTAGTTGGGAAAGAGATTTGGGTGGCGATTTTGTGACATACATTTTATTCACATAACTCTTTTTATTTTGAATGAAAGAGCTGAGCAGAGTATTGCCTTGGCAGGCCCCTCAGGGGTGGTCTCTGAAAGAAACGCACTGCAAGGTTGAGAAGGTAGGGCTTAGCCTTTCATATCCAGCATTATTTAATCACTAGTAATGGATTAGAGATGGGGAGTGCCAGGGAAGTTGAGCAGGGATGCATGGGTGACTCTACTGGTGAAGTGGCTGTTGTCAGCTGAGGGCAATTCTCAGGTGGAGGGTGGATGGGTGCCCTAGCTGCCTGGTAACCGGGGGTGGGGGGGGTGGGGGGTGGGGTGGGGAACCTGATCGTCCCTGTAGCCCCCACTAGTGGTGGTATTTATCTAACAACCTCTAAGCTAAGCCTAAAAAAGGTGGTTGTGGCCATAATGTGGTTATTGGCCTATAATTGTTCACTTCTACCTCTCTTTGTTTTTTCTCTCCTTCCTCATGTTTTCCTTTTTTGTTTTTTTTTTTTGCAGAAGTAATTTTTTCTGAAGAATTTAGGGACTTAAAGGGAAAAGGAGGTCTTTTTTATAGGCCTTTATTATAGAAAAGTAGAAATTAGATTTTGAGTTCAAAACCCAGCTCAGGTGTTTACCAGCTAGTTGACCTTGATTTGAGAAACTTTAAACCATATAAGCATAACATCCTCTCTGTAGGAAGAAAGGGGGGAATAATGTTTGCTGATATAATGCATGTTAAGCATGCATGCATTCGGTGCTTAATAATTGCTAGCTGTCCTGCCATGGCTTAGTGTATGCCTCTGAGTTTTCAGTAAATTACATGGACAGTGTTTTGAATATTGGAATCATAACAAAAAGAAAAAACTCAGTCCATCCAAACCTCGCTGTGGTTTAGATTTAGACTATTGTGTTGTTGTTACTAAGAAACAAACTGGCTGGCCTGGGCTGGGTGGCGTTTCTCATTTTGGCCTAACTATAGCTGCTTTTACCAAGTGATGGGAACATTTGTTGGATTTTTTAAAAACATGAATGTTGGAGAAAAAAAATTACCAGACAGACCCATATATGTAGCTAATACAAATGATAATAGGTTTTGTAAAAATCTAAAGCAAGTTTAAAGTTTAATGATCACTAAATAGCAATAATGATAATTGTAATATTGTCAAAAGGTTGGAAAGGGTTCTTGTCATAAAGGCGCCAAGAAAGGAAATTGCAAGACCACATGTTGTGTAATTCTGTGTAGAATACCTCATAGTATATCTCACATGCCATGTTTATCTCTAAAATACATATTTTCCCCCAACTATAAAGTCCAAGTATAGACTGTGGGCATCTCCTGCCTGAATCTGAATCCTGGCGTTACTTCTCATGGGTCTTTCCGCTAATTCCTCCATCTCTTCTGTTTCCTCAACTCTAACGTAAGGACAATATTGGTATCTACTTCCATGGCCTATTTTGAGCAATATCTGATATAATATCTATAAAGTGCTTTGCACATGTCCTGTCCTATGAATCGTCCTCCATTCACTTCGTCCAGGGAGAAAAGCAGTATGATGAAAAAACGGCTCCTAGGGTGGCGCCTGTGGCTCATCGAGTAGGGCACCGGCCCCATATACCGAAGGTGGTGGGTTCAAACCCGGCCTCGGCCAAACTGCAAAATAGAAAAATAGCTGGGCGTCATGGCGGGTGCCTGTAGTCCCAGCTACTCGGGAGGCTGAGGCAAGAGAATCGCCTAAGCCCAGGAGTTGGAGGTTGCTGTGAGCTGTGACGCCACGTCACTCTACCGAGGGCAATAAAGTGAGACTCTGTCTCTACAAAAAAAAAAAAAAAAAAAAGGCCCCTAAGTCTGCCTCCTCTATGAGCTTCAAATACACTGCACATTCATTCTGCATTAGTTAATCAATATTTAAGCTGACAAAACGTAGATGATGTATGCCATCACTTCTACTTTCAGGTAGAATTCACAGCTCTCAATTTTATTTGTTTGTACCCAGAAAAACGTTCATCCAATCATCCTCTATTCATCCTCTATTTTGGAGCGTTTTTTGTTGCTCCTCTGCTAGCCCTTTCTCACTTCCAGTTCCTTTGACAGTCACTGTCTTGTAAGGTCCAGAGAAATACAGATTTGCTGATTTCTCTACCTGATAAACTCTGATTTGTCCACCAACATCACCTGAAATGCTATGATTAATTCTAAGACCATATTCACAGGAAACAGCTGAGGGGGTAAGTTTTGGGTGCAATGCTGTGGGCTCAACAGAGGGAATTATGAGAGGTGATGTAATGCTTTTACAAGCTAATGGGTTTTGATCTATGCTGATTTTTACTCAATGTTTTTGTAGTTGACGCTGAGCTTCCTCCCTCAAGGTACTGTCTTTTGTCCTTCACCAAACTCTCAATGAAAAAAGCCAGGCAAGGTGGCTCACGCCTGTAATCCCAGCACTTGGGAGGCCAAGGCGGGTGGATCGCCTGAGCCGACCAGTTCGAGACCAGCCAGAGCCAGAGCAAGACCTCGTCTCTAAACATAACCAGGTGTTGTGGCAGGTGCCTGACCAGCTGCTTGGGAGGCTGAGGCAAGAGAATCTTTTAAGTCCAGGCGTTTGAGGCTGCTGTGAGTTATGGTGCCACAGCACTCTACCAAGGGCGACAGGGTGAGACTGTTTCAAAAAAAATAAAAACAATATAAATGTCTTAACAAATAACTAAGAAAATGCTGTGAAAGCTACATTAACCAGTTTGAGGAAAATATTTCAAATTGTATATAAAACCAGCACATTGTACCCCATGATTGCATTAATGTACATAGCTATGATTTAATAAACAAACAAACACTTTCAATGAAGATCAGTTGGTGCTTTCGATGGAGACGTCTGCTGCCACTCCAAGCAAAGTCATGCTAAGTTTTAATATTCTTTCCTTTTGCTGAAGAATCAAATTTGAAGTGGAAGAAAATCTGTGGCAGTGTGTGAAGAATTATTATTGCAACCGGCAAGGGGAGTGGTACATGAGGGAGAGAGATTAGTGTTTTTAAGTTTTTAAAATTTTATATTCCTGAGTTGCAAGTATTAAGGTGGGTAGCACTGGGTACCTTATCTTCTCCCTTCCCAGAAGAGCCTTTCCTAACTAACTACCAAACACTACTCCCTTCTTTCAGATTTTTAACTGTGGGAGTCACTGTGTCAAATGGAGTGAGAAGCAATGTGGCCTTGAGAAACAAAGTATAAAACAATAAAAGGTCTTCAATTGCTCAACTATTTGGATGGTGCCCGCCCACACTGGGCAGGAACATCCTCTCAGTGCCCAATTCAAATGGAGAACAAAGACCTCAACAAAGTTGGTGAGGACAGATGAATAACCAGGCAGTTGAGGAGGCTTGAACATTCCAGCTAATGTGAAAAAAGTGAAAAAGTGTGAAATGTGAAAAAGTGATAAGAGTTCATTGGTTCTGTCGGGAAAAAAAAAATTATATTCCTTGTGCTTTCTTTATGTTGAAAAAACTTTATTGAACATTTTTTAAAGATATAGAAAAAAATCCCACGTACCGAACCTTCCTTGTCAAGATCATAGTCTTTCCTCTAAAACACGCCTATGACTCTGTCTGGATTTGCTTTTGTATCCCAGGTTTATTTGGGGTGGCTGATGGTGGGAAAAAACACTGGGTTTCATTCAAAAACAGTTTTAAATTGAGGCTTTTTAATATTTTTAAAGGACACAGAGACACATAAGCAGATGCTACTTTCTTGTAAACTCATATATTTCGCATGTTTACTTTTTTAATACATTGGGAACCTCAAAAGATTGAAATATCTCTGGACCCATGAGAAATGCTGCTTTTTTTTAAAATCAGAATTTCTCCCTAAAAAACAAAAGTCAAAAACTAAAACTGAAACAAAGATTTAAAAAGGTAAAACAAGAACCAACCAACAAAATAGCAATTTCCTTCCTTGTTTTTATTACCATGCATCAAAATCTAATTTATACTTCAAAAGCCAACTCAAATGTTCCCTCCATGAAGCCATCTCTGATCTTTTTAGCTAGAAACAATTTATCTCTTCTGCGATTCCATATTACTGACATATATATTTATCTTAATGCCTTTATACTAGGCTGTAGGCTTCACGTGAGCAAGGACCTTTGCCCTGTTTTTCTGTTACACACCTGATATCCCTTAGAAGTTCCAGAAAGATACACTGTTTTTTGAATGGAAACCTATGATAGCCCTATTTCTTGAGAGGCATTTTTCATCAAATTCTATTATTCTCTCCATTTCTCTGTTTCTGTCTCTCTTTCTCTCAGTTTCTAGCCTCCATTTCATGGTTATCTGGAACCAAAATAGGGTGAAATGGTTTTCAAGCTCCAAAGTCAACATTTCTGAGCGTGAGATGTTTTTCAGAACAGAATGTGGAATTTGCCAAGCATAAATCCATCTTTGGAGAATTGGATTAGGTGTTCCATATATTTGCAAAAATTTTCATTATTGTAGCCTCTTTATATCTAATTTAGTGTGAAAGCTCCAGAGTCTTTGCTTAACTAGAAAATCATCCTCTGGACAGATTCTGGGCTACCTGCAATGTGACTGGCAGCTTCGGCCTTCACTGGCAGAAAGAGATTGCCTGGAGCTCTCGAAGGTCGTTAAACAGATGTCCAATTACTGCCTAGATAATGTTTGGCAACATCTCTACCAGATGGCTTCACTGTGGTTATCTTCCAGTTTTTATCTCTCTTCTACTCATGTTTAAAGGGTTCTGTCTGCAGTAAACAATGATTATGCCTCTAGGAAATCTGAATCACAATCTGAATCATAGAACTCATTGTTGGTTTCTTCAAGACTAGTTTTATCACACAAGACAGCTCTTGGCTGTGAAGGTGACATTTTCTCAGCTCTCTAAGGACCAGGAAGGTGATCTTACATACTGAGAGGTTTTTGTTTTTTTTTGCAGTTTTTGGCCAGGGTGGGGTTTGAACCTGCTACCTCCAGCATATGGGGCTGGCGCCCTACTCCTTTGAGCCACAGGCGCTGCCCTACTGAGAAGATTTTTACCTGCAGAGGATGAGAGGACAGCAGTTTCCCTTTGGACGAGCCAAGTTAATTTGTGCTGCAGAGCCCTGTAAAAGCTCAAAAATATAAGAATCCATAATGTACATGTAAAGTGGTACACAAAGGATACACAAACTAGGGGATTATTTAATAGTTTGTAAAGGAAATAGATTGTTCTGCTCTCCTCCCCTGTGGTAGCTAACTAGGTTATTACCCCTCTTCCATTCTACAGAGTCATGGAGATTTAGTCTCTGAAGAAACTGAAACTAAGGTCTTTAAAAAACAGGCAGTTAGGCTCGGCGCCTGTGGCTCAACGGGCTAAGGCGCCAGCCACGTACACCTGAGCTGGCGGGTTCAAATCCAGCCCGGGCCACCAAACGACAATGATGGCTGCAACCAAAAAATGGCCGGGCATTGTGGTGGGCTCCTGTAGTCCCAGCTACTTGGGAGGTGGAGGCAAGAGACTCGCTTGAGCCCGGGAATTGGAGGTTGCTGTGAGCTGTGATGCCACAGCACTCTACCCAGGGTGATAGCTTGAGGCTCTGTCTCAAAAAAAAAAATAAATAAATAAAATAAAAAAAAATAAAAAACAGGCAGAGGGCTGGATTTAGCCCTGGAGACATAGTTTGCCCATCCTAAAATGGACAGCTAAGGAGCACTAGGTATTTGAGGAAAGCCTTCAGCAGGAGATAACAAAAATCCCACAAAAAATACCTCAAAATAAACAAAAAGCCAGGATGCGGAATCATTACCGAAGAACCAGATGCTGGAGAGAGCAGAAAAAAACTTTAAGAAAATTAAAATCATTATCCTTACTGAGGTAAAAGTCATTACCCTTAATCAAGAACAGAATACTACAAACAAGGAACAATCACAATATGCAACAACTCCAGGAAATTAAAACTATGGCAGCTGAATCAAATGTAAAAGAGGGGTGGCAGGTAAAGAGAAAGTATCTAGAAAGATATAAAAACAAAGAGATGGATAAGACAGCCAGGTGCAGTGGCTCACGCCTGTGATCCTAGCTCCCTGGGAGGATCCCTTGAGCCGGGGAGTTTGAGACCAGCCTGAGCAAGAGTGAGACCCCATCTGTACTAAACACTCTACTAAAAATAGAAAAACTAGCTGCTTGTTGTGGCAGGCACCTGTAGTCCCAGCTACTTGGGAGGCTGAGGCAGGAGGATCACTTCAGCCCAAGAGTTTGAGGTTTCTGGGACCTATGACACCAGGGCACTCTACTCAGGGCCACAGAGAGAAACTGCCAGAGAGAGAGAGAGAGAGAGAGAGACAGACAGACAGAGAGAGAGAGAGAGAGACAGACAGACAGATGGATAATCAGAGGGAAAAGGTTGGGAAATAAGAGGATTAATCTGGGAGATTCAACATCGTGCTAATTAAGTTCTAGTAGGAGAGAATAGAGTAACAGAAGGAAGAAAATTGCCAATGAATAATACCGGGTAACTTCTTAGAACTGACATACGGTGGCTATAGGTTGAAAATTCCCAGCTCAGAAAAGGAGGAGGAAGAGGAAGAAGAGGGGAGGGGAATGGAGGCAGGAAGAGAGAATTCTATTAGGAGGAATAAAAGAAGGCAAAGCGGGGAGAGGGCGAGTGAATCAGTTACCGAATCTGAAAGTTAGGAAGTAACCACCGTCTGATGAGCTGAGAGCCCGCGATATGTACACACTAGTTAGAGTTTGAGGGCAAATATTAAAGAAATATTAAAACCACAAATAGGACAAGAGGGTGGCAGGCAAAGAGAACGTGGAGCTACGATTTTGTTGTTGTTGTAAGCCTCTTAGCACCGCGCAAACCTGCAGTGACTGCGAGGTGGTCTTAGGGTCACAGCAGCCACTTCAGGGCGGCGGGGAGATAATTCTGGAAGCAGGTGCAGTGCGCCCTGAGCGCTTTCTCCCCCTGGTCCCTTGAGGTTTATGTATTCGGGCATAACAAGAATAACTCAATTTGTATCACCAATTTTGAGTTCACTCTGTTTTCTGTAACATGAGGATTGATTAACTTGCTCATAAGGCTCTTATAAAAGGAGCCTATTTTGGTAATCTGAGAATTAGGGCATTTTTTAAAGTGTAAGTTGAACCCGGGCTCTTGGATCACTGAGGACCCTGCCAACACCAAGCTCGCAGCTCTGCGTAAAGCCTGTGATTGAAGATACTCCCCCTCCTCCCGAGAAGGCCGAAGGGGGAAGCTGCTTCCGGTGCCAGAGCAAGTGTTGTCCGGGCGCCCCCAGCCAGACCCGGCGACCCCCGTCCAGACCGGGCGCCCCCGTTCAGACCCGGGCGCCCCCGTTCAGACCCGGCGCCTCCATCCAGACCCGGGCGCCCCCAGCCAGACCCGGCGCCCCCGTTCAGACCCGGCGCCTCCATCCAGACCCGGGCGCCCCTATGCAGACCCGGGCGCCCCCATCCAAACCCGGGAGCCTCCATCCAGACCCGGGCGCCCCTATGCAGACCCGGGCTCCCCCGTTCAGACCCGGCGCCCCCGTTCAGACCCGGCGCCTCCATCCAGACCCGGGCGCCCCTATGCAGACCCGGCGCCCCCAGACAGACCCGGGCGCCTCCATCCAGACCCGGGGCCCCCAGTCAGGCCCGGGCGCCCCCATACAATCCCGGGCGCCGCCATGGCTGTG
>CAUYRH010148461.1:0-56366 GCA_963574655.1 Perodicticus potto | reverse complement strand
ACTATATCCATTCTGAATATAAAAATTGCTTTGCCTTTGATTAATGAAACAATTCAAAATTCAAACAGTATAATTAGAACACCACATAACTTTTGTTTAAAGTATTCCAACTATACTATGCAGCCATAAAAAAAGATGGAGCCTTCACATCTTTTGTGTTTACCTGGATGGAACTGGAACAATGTTTCTTCTTTTGATGTGTTTTCTTCTTCATGTACTTTACAAATATGATCTAGATTGTATTAAAGGGATATACATACTGTATTGATTGTCATGCTTATTAGTTAGTTATATGGATAATATTAAAATGGAACTACAGGCAGGTGTAGTGGCTCATGCCTGTAATAAAGGCACTCTAGGAAGCTTAGGTGGGTGTATTGCTTGAGCTCAGGAGTTCAAGACCACCCTGAACAACAGCAAGAACCCCATCTCCAAACCTAGCTGGTCATTGTGGTGGGCGCCTGTAGTCCCAGCTACTTGGGAGGCTGAGGCAAGGGAATCGTTTGAGTACAAGTGTAGAGTTCGATGTGAGTTATGATGATGCCATAGCACTGTAATGAGGGCAACAGAGTAAGATTCAGTCTTAAAATAAATAAATACATTAATAAACAAACAAATAGAAACAAATAAATAATAAAATAAAATGGAACTAGAACTATGATTTTAAGAATAGTGATTGTCAGCCTCATGTGAGTCAAGGGAAATTGAAATGTGGGTAATATGAATTTAGGTGTACTGTAAGTGCTGAAGATACAAAATACACCAAAAAATACACAAAGAATATTGAAGACTTAGTGTGAAAAAAAGCATGTAATACATCTTAGTAATTCTTTTCAAATATTGATTGCACTGCTATGTTTCTATACACTCTGGATACATAGGATTAAATCCAATAAGATAATAAAACAAATGCAACTTCTTTTTTTTTCAATGTGACTACTAGAAAATTAAAATATAGTACATATCACTAATAGTATCAGTTGGAAAACCCTGAATTAGAGTATTCCTTATAATTTTCTAAAAATTTTGAAAGGCACTTGTTTTCTAACCAGTGCTTCTGTATGTCTTGAAGTATTATCTGGACAAGTTAGTCTATTTTGTTGTTTTGAACAATAACTGAAATTATGGTAAATACAGGAAAAAGATAAACCACCCTCTGTATGTGTGTATTTATGTGTACACTTGTGTGAGATTTTTTGGGTTATCTAGTTTTGTTTTATATATTTTATAAAGAGATTTGGGATTTTATTAAAATATATGGATTTATTTTTGACTTGGTAAAATTGAATCAGTTAGAAATGAATATAATTTATCTCTTGTAAATGATTAGTTTATCATAGACCAACAGACTCAAATAAAATAAGTAGGAATAACTAAAAAAGTGGGTCACTATATAATGTATATATATAATTACAATATAAAAAATAGAGACATAACATGTCTGGATACTTTCTGGACAGTCATTGTATATGAAGTCAAGGTTTATAGCACAGCAAAAGCTCAGTCGCAAAAAAGAAAAGGAAGTAAATTAAATTAGGTGAGCTAAAACTTTTGTAACAATGATTTGTGTCTTGAGGTATTGCCCGGTTCATAAGTGGCTCCTGGGCAAAGGCTAAAGAATTTAGAAAATAAAACGTATAAGAATGTAAGAATCCAAACGGAGCCCTTATAATCTTATGGAGTTGGAGAAATATATATTGGAATTTACAGATTTCCAGGAGAAACGTTACAATATCAAAGTAGCAATTATAATCCAGGAAAAGTGTCATGCTCTAGAAAGTAGTAAAATTGGCAATAAACCATTCCTCACAAATGCTTAATCTTAGCCTTAAATATTCTCATTCTCTGTTTAGATTAAAATAACCTGACTTTCCACAACTGTCTAACATAAGAAACAGTAAACCTTA
The DNA here is from genome assembly GCA_963574655.1 of Perodicticus potto. Taxonomy (NCBI): domain Eukaryota; kingdom Metazoa; phylum Chordata; class Mammalia; order Primates; family Lorisidae; genus Perodicticus; species Perodicticus potto. The sequence goes on along the minus strand of CAUYRH010148461.1, from coordinate 54,459 downwards.
CTGAAAATAAAATTATCAAGAAAGTGATATTGTTGCAAATAAAATTATCAAGAAATTAATATTGTTGAAATTGATATGATATGACCAACATTCTAATGAATAACAAATAAATGAATTAACAAACACCAAGCATGCCAAGATACAAGACCAAATGCATGAAAATCAACAGGAAAAAACTCATAACATTGGTGTCAGAATTAGACAAAATAAATTTTGAAAGTTATGATTGGTATATATAGAAAACAAAAAATATACATGTTGAATTATTTTTACATAAATTCATGTTCTAAAAAAGAAGATTATAGCACATGTAAACATGATAAAGTACTAGTACCAGAAAATGCTCAATATAGTTTACCATCACATTAGATGAGTCAGAATAAAGGATCAGGAAACTGGAAAATAGAAACTAGATAGTAAAGATGAAAGAGATATTTCTATCTTCACCTCCCGAGGTTTTTAGTCTCAGGTTAGAGAGGAGTTTGGGGCCACAGTACAACTGAAGGGGGAGGGAGGCTTCTCCTGTTATGACTCAATATGTTTAAAAAGACCATTTTATTTAAAGTTATATTCAATTTGTATCTTTCATCCTCCAATATAAACCTTCCACTTTATGACGTTTTCAGAATTGTAGATGGTCACAGATCATTGTACAATTCCAAAACTTATTAATATTTAGAGCCACTGAGTTTCATGTATTGACAGGCCCTTTTGGTTTTTCCATTTTCATGTTATGCTGTACATTGACTGAGTTCCTATTTGATAGGAAATTCTATAAAAAATATTAAATATTATGGATCAGTGGCACCTGTGGCTCAAAAGAGTAGGGCGCTGGCCCCATATGCCGTAGGTGGCGGGTTCAAACCTAGCCCCTACCAAAACCAGCAAAAAAAAAAAAAAAAAAATTATGGATGAGAAATTGAAAAAAATAGCTTTATGGAGACTTAATCTAGCCTCTTTACATGTTTCCCTATAAAAAAAGGGAATTATTTTTTACAACTTGACTTTCATTAAAGTAATTGACTTTAAATTGTATCTTAAAATGAACATTTGTAGTTGCTTGGGATTATTCTAATCACTTCCCCACAAGGAATATTGTGTACTTGGTGAAAATTATTTTATTATAACACTGTATGTTTATTAAAATTAACTTTTTTTTACAAGTAAATTTTCTTGTAGCCACAGGTCAACAGCAGTTAACATTCAGACTCGCCTCATCAAATTTATCATATAAATTAAATGTGGAGTGGTACATACATACAAACTTTATGAAAAATGAGGAGCTGTTTTCAATCTCCGTTCCCTGGTACATCATTGTTTTATAGTGGGGAAAAGAAGAGTTATACTGTTAGAGTATGTGTTCTGAAAATAAACTTATGACAATATCCAAAGCCTTTTTAGTTTTTAGTTGAATCAAAGTATGGCAGCCACTCAGACACTATTCCTAGCAGTCTGCTTTCAAAATAAAAATATAAAATGAATTAACTGTGTGAAACACCATAGCCTTCAAAAAACTATTTGGTAATGAGCAAAGCTGCTATGGAAAAAGCTCACCTGTGAAAAGGTAGTTAAGCTAGTCGGAAACACGAGCTTATGCATTCACGACTCAAAATAATGAGGATCCTCAAACACAAATGATTCTAAGGTCATTATACCCCCCAAATTACATGATTTACTTAGATGTATCACTGAGTTAAGTGATCAAAACTATAGTGGAATTGCATCTAACACCTGTTAGGTTTAAACCCTGGAGGACATAATCTCTTTGTGTTTTATATGTTGGGCATTTTGGCTTTGTGACCTCACAGCATTGTGTTAGGAGGTTCACTTAGATCATACACTTAGATGTATGATGTTAGCTTTATAAATTTACCTGCATGTAATAGAGCTGTACCTTCCTCATAGTTAATTGAACCACTTCACCAAAAAACTGGGGTAGGAGGCAGTACAAAAAAATGACAATTTAAATAGGACATAAGTTTCTCTCCTCTGAATATGTATCCAGAATGAGAATGAAATGGAATAAATGCCAGATAGCCTCTCCAAGAGAGCATCTCCCTGTAGCTAATGTGATTTGAACCTCCTAACACAATGCTGTGAGGTCACAATGCCAAAACGCCCTACATATAAGACACAAAGAGATTATGTCCTCCAGGGTTTAAACCTAACAGGTGTTAGATGCAATTCCACTATAGTTTTGATCACTTAACTCAGGAAAAATAAAATGTGCAGCAACAACTCTTATGCCTCATTAATACTACGTGCCCTCACTTACTTAGAGGTGTTTCTTTATAAAAACATCTGAAGATGTGGCAAATTGTTGTAAGTGATGTCAGGTCAAAGCAATTCCAAAAGCTTAGAAAAGTGCTTCGTTCATGGCTTCCCTATTCTCCCGTATTGTTACAGATCTACCACCAAAGGGGAAAAAGCTTACATGAACAAGTTCTTTGTAACCAAGCCTTTGTAAAAGTCAATATATAAGAGAGATAATCAAAGGCAGAACCGTTCTATGGAATACCTCTATCTGAACATTTAGGGATTGAGAAAACTGGAAGAGAAATGTATCCAAGAAACGTATACAAAGAGTTCTGTAGACAAGGCTTTAATTATCTAACCCAGATACCTGCCTCAAGGCCAACAGAAGGGAATCTGCTAAAAACCTTCATTCAGACAGAGAGGGAGAAAGAGAAAACACTAAAAAATATGCAGTAGAACCCCCCAGAGGTGACCACCTCCCTACACTGACCGCCTCTTGGTGTTGACCTAAGTTTCATACACAGGACACGCACCACATCTGTGTACCTGTACAGCGGGCCTAGGTCTTGTGTGGACGACCTCCTATGTTGACCAGTTTGTTACTGGTCCTTGGGTGCTCAGAGAGGTTCTATAATAATCCATTTTGAAATTTGCATAATTGACAGTTATTCACAGAAGTGAGAACTTGAATAAGAATCATGAAACTTGAGGAACATGGAAATTTTTTCCAGATTTTAAACATTTTGTCTGGTCCTGGAAGATGATATTCAGTAAGGGTTGGATTCAACAGCATGAGCTAGAACTTGGGTGTGAAGCACACACAGTCACGGAAAGCGACATGTTCAGAGAGGAGCTGCTGGAAGGCAGACAGAGGCCACTCCATCATTGTTCTCCAAGGGGAGAGCCGGGGCCCCAGTTTTGTCTCCCATCTCTTGCCATTCTAACCAGCAGCCGGCCTGATGGGACCCACCCAAGCTGGACACTCTCCTCGCCTTCTGGACAGCCAGCTGGACAAAAACTGAGGTGAGGATAGAAAACTTCTTCTTCCCAAATCCACTGAGTATCTGAATTTTAGGAAAAAATAAACATGTCCAGGGTCACAGGCCATAAACAGTGTTGCAAACCAAAACGACATCAGCGTGTGTCTGTTTGGTCCCAGACTGGAAGTGCTGGCGTGATGAGAGGAATCAGCTGCACATCAGGGAAAGCCAGTGGTCCTGCTGCAAATCCAGGGAAACAGGAGCTGGAATAAGTCGTCTTCAGGCCTCCCATCAAAAGGTCTGGTTTCAAGTCATATAAAATATTGATACAAATGTATTAATTGATCACATAAAGAAAACCGGTTCCTGGACCCACAGGGAAATAATAGTGACACTGGCTGGCTTCTAAATTTGTGAGGCTCAGAGGAAGACTTTGGGCGGAGGAAGAGGTAAGCTGTACGGCTGAAGCCGGGTCTGGCCACCAAGGGCCCCGCGATGGTGGCACCTCGCAATATCCCTTGACGGCAGGGACGCTCCTGACCAGTCTGCCAGGTCCGACGTCTGCGCCGCCCCGCGGTGCCGGCTCCTCGAGAGGGCGACGGGCACCGCCAGGGACAGGTGTCAGAGCAGGAGGCACCAAAGCTGCCGGGGGTGGGGGCACCATGGATTTCCATGGCACCGTACCCAGGGAAATTGGACTCTTTTTGCTTTATCATACCTCACTAGATTTCATGGAAGCATTTCTTTATTTCTTGTAGCAATATTATTTTTCCCTATATGTTATAATCCCAAATGCATTTTTTCTCTTTTATTCTCAATCCTTCTTTCGTTCTCCTGTTTCTTTTCCTCTTGTGCTAACGCGCTTCTTCTTTCTTGCTGTCCTTTAACAGACGTGTAGTTTGAAAGGCCATTGGGATTCTGTCCGGATTTTTCTTCACAGTCTTTCCGTAGGTGGCATCGCACAGCAATGCAATCAAGTTGTAAGGGCTTGGCACTTACTAAATACAGTATGTCTGTGAAATACAGTTTTTAAATATGCAATATTATATTTTAACGCTGGTTTTAAAGTGTATCACTGTGGGAAGAGAACAGCAACTCCCTTCCAGTCCTTTAACCGAGTCTAGCGTTTCTGGTTGTCTTTTTCAGGTATCATAAGCCTCCCTAATGGACCCCTTCCAAAATTGAATTGTTTCTTCCCGTCCACTACATACTTTCTTTTTTCCTGATCTTTTATAGGCCCCAACTTATAATATGTTTACCTAATTATAAAGACTAAATTATCTGTTCAACCTCATTTGGAGCAAAGAGTTTGGTATTTTTTTCCACTATTATAATCATATTAGTAATCACACACACAAACACACTCGTTCACAATTACACACACACACACACACACACACATACAGTCTTCAGATGAGCTATAACACTATGTATGTAAGAACTGCTTGTCATTTAGGCACTATTTTAACTTCCATTACTTACATAGTATATGTCATATATTGGAAATTTTTATATACTTGAGAATAAATGAATTGAGGAACTAAGGTCTATGACCGAATTTTTCCCATTTTGGCTAATCCTGAATAGAGTTTTTTACCCACCTTTTTTTTTTTTAATTTGTAACACTTTAATTTGTCTTTTTAAATAATTTCAATACATTATTTCTCATTTTAGTGCATGTTAAAGTTTTAAATACATAACATAACAAATAATAAATATTAAATACAACTGTTTTGAATTAATGAATAAATGAATACAGTAAACACATTGTAATTAAGAAATATATGGATCTGTCTTAAAACGTTTTGAAGCACATTTTCTTATTTGCCTGTGTGTTAAGAATTTCATTTGTCCATATTCTGAAAGGCAATCTTCCTACTAAGTCATAATTCTCTAATACTCTAGTTTGTGTTAGATTATGTGAATAATTTCCAGATAACTTTTCAGACTTATAAATTATTTCATAAAGCAAAGCATTATAATTTCAGATTATGCAAACAATTCCATTATAATATATAACTGTGTACGTTTCTGGAACATATTTTGCGACTAAGATAGTATTTTTCATAAAGGATAGAACATTGATTTTGAAAAGAATTTCTCCTCCCACTATTCTCCATCTAAATTTGTCTATACAATGGTTTAATTTGCTTACGACTAGTATTTTTTTAATTTAGAAATGAAGATACATACCAATATTTCACTATCAGAAAAAACTCAGGAGCTAAGCATATTCCTGTTCTCCCCAAGCTCTGAGCACTTGGGAACGTTTGCTAGACAGAGAATCTCTGCGTGTTTATGCTCGGTGCTGCATTTCATCTTATCATTCTCCTTCCACTTGCTCTAGACAAAACAGTTAAAGCATTATCCTTACTCCACAGCACGACTGGGATTCCTGTTGTCCAAACTATTGTACATTTCACTGCTTTCACCCACAATTGGCATTGAAGGTTGAAAGGAGAGTGGAAACAGTGAGTAGAGGCTGGTGGGTGATATGAAAAGAACAAGGACATGAGTAGCCAATTAAGTGATAAATACATGCATTCTTAAACATATGCATTTTAATATGTATAATAAACATTTTTTCTCTTTCTCATTTTTCTATTTATTTTTAGTTGACAAGTAGTAATTGTGCATATTTGTGGGATGCAAAATATTTTAATACATGAGTACAATGTGAAATGGTCAAATCAAATAATTAACATATCCATCACCTCAATCATTCATCATTTCTTTAACTTGAACTACTTCAAATTAAGGAGTGGCATTTATTAAAACATTTTTCTTGCAAACAGTAGTCTAAAGATTTTAGAATTGTCTGGATATTCGGAGGAAAGGATAAGCGTTTGACGATAGAGTGGGTTAACTATTTCTTGGGGTCTATGAAAAAAGTTGGAATAATGATTTCACTGTATATTATTTTGTCCTTTTAGGATTATACTTCAAAAAATATAATAAACATTTTGATAAAAATAAACGTGCTGATTTTTCAACCTACAGAAATGATCAATGGTTAACTGTATAAAACAGATAGCTGGTAGAATTGTATATTTGAAGGAATAATAGTCATGTTTTTAAAAGTTCTTTGACATTTTTATTAACTGAGTTTCATTTTGTAGTCCTGATTTGTTGTCAGCAATATTTCACAGGGGAAACCTCATCTATATGGACTTTTTGACCTGACAAATTTAATTTTTATTTGAATATAACATCTTTAATGTTTGTCTCAGTCACGTATGCTATGTAATTTGATATTTACCATGCATGTAGATACACAGGCCGTTCATTTTTACTTCTACCTTAAAGAATACAAAGATGAATTTCAGAAATCTAAGCATAGCTCAGAATACCTACAAATAACATGGAAAAAATGCTTTCGTTCCATTCAAGGACTGATTATTGTTGAATTGTCCCACAGAAAAATGCCTATGTTTGAAGCATTTATTTTATTTTTCTTTTGAATTTCATGACATGAAACAATGGTATTACCCTTTCAAGATATGGCTTGTTCTATGGGTTTATAAAAGTTTATTGATCAGTACCTGTTACTGATTAGGTACTGTATAAATTGAAGAATTTCAAATTCCCTTATAAAATATTATCTTTAAATGATAGTAAGTTATAGAGACTGCATGTATAGGGTACAAAGTATCTTTCGTAGATACATACCTTCCATTTACTCATGGAGAGTGAGGAGACTTTAGTGCCTTCATTCCTGAGTCTTTCATCCTCCTGCCCTTTAAACGGTGAGAATAAAACATGACTTTTCATTTCACTCCAAGACAAAGCTGGAGGATAATCATATTGAGGACACTGCTTGGCCCTGGTTTTCTGAGAAGATGTTCTGCTTCTTTCCTGCAATTAGAGTTCTCAGGAATCTTTCAGCCATGATATTGGTTCTTTTCTCTCTCTTTTTTAGTGAAGCTAAATAGAATGATGTAGCCAGGAGGAAAATGAATATCCCAGCTTTCCCTATGGCTTCCTGCCAAGAAAAGATTAAAGCACTTTGCTCTAGACGTTGTGTATTTCTTTTATCCGGTGCCTCTGGCCCTTCTATAACATTGGGACACCTGCACTAGAATTATCTACATTGTTGTATAAATAAAAATAGCTTTTAAATGATCCAGAATAATTTTATAGGGCTTGGAATTAGATACAGTGACAATCCCTGCATCATCAACATCATAGATGTTTCTTTTGAGAATTTTCTTTGAAGATCTTTTCCTCCTATATTTCATGAAGAGTATTGGTTAAAAGGAACATTTAGTTATTACAAATTGTTTATTTGTGAAAAAGCATCATAATATCATCTAGATTTCTGTATTTACATTTCACTACCTGATCCCGACCCCAACAAGCATAGATCTCATCAACACCATTCTTCCCTGATCTCCTGACTGTTCTGGCTTGTTCTGCAATTTGCTATCTCCCTGTTCTTTATTTTCTAAAGTACATGCCCCCTTCCTCAATCTGTGGAAATATATATGATCAAGAATACATACTAAATTTCTTGTCCTTTCTTCTGCATCTTTTTACTCAAATGCCCCAAATACCACCCTGATTAAATCCAACTCTCCAGTTGCTTCTTATCTGCACCCATAGACATAACATGAATGAAGAAAAATACACAAACTTACTGAGCTCATGTTAGATTTATAACATGAACTTCAAGTGAGACCTTAATGCAGTTAAGCAATCATACTAGCTTTCCCTACTCTATTAATTCTTTTGGCCATTTATTAGCCTCTGTCCTCTCTCCAACCATCCACACCTCCTGTTCCTAACCTGCAGCTGGTGAAACTCTGTCTTCTACCATTGAAGGGAATTACGGGCAAGTTTGAAAACCCCCTCCCACCAAATCTACCCACATGTGGTATCAGCGCCGTGTTCTCTAACTGTCCCTTTATCACTATAGAGATGAATGTGTGCCAGTATCCCCCCAATTCCCCTTCAGTGGAAATTATAAGAATTCTCTGACATAACTGTGGGCTGGTCACTCTGAATTTTGAAGAACAGGCCAGAACAGTATGGAGATCAGGGAAGAATTGATGTTGTAACCTTGAGTCTGAAGGCAGGTCTGGAGCCAAAATTCTTTTCTTTGGGGGGGAATTCAATCTTTTCTTCAGTCCTTCAACTGATGAGAGATGTCCACCCACATTGTAGAGGGCAATCTGCTTGAACAGTCTGCTGATTTAAACATTACTCAAGTCTAAAGGATGCCTTCCGAGCAGCATCTAGACTGCTAATCACCAAGCAACTGGAAAGGACAGTCTCAACAAGTAGACACGTAAAATTAGCTATCATATTATATCATTGTCATCAGCATAAAAAGAAGCTAAAACTTCTGTCATTTAAAATCATGACTTCTTTTGACAGATCTTTTTTTCCTTATCGAGTGTCAATTACCGTCTACTTCCCATCACAGTAAGGCCCCTTGAAAGAGCTGTGTAAACACCCTGTTCCAAAATGCTCTCCACATATTCTGTCAGGAAGATACATTAATCTCGTATTTGTCCTCATTCTGGCAGAAGTGCTTTGTTGATGCGATCAGTGGTGTCCACATTGCTTAATATTTCTCTCTTTCTTGATATGCTTTCTTCATTTATTCTCCAGGGTACTACTTTTCTTTGCTTTCCTAAGTCTTGTCTAATTCCTTTTCCTTTCTTTATACCTGACGTCAGAATGTTTACTTCCAAGACCTAATCCTCAAACCTCTTCTCTACTCCTCCATTACACTCTGTCTCATGCCTTATATGCCAATGGGTCCTTACAGGTCAAATATTTTCCTGGTCCAGTCCTCTCTCAGACTTACACATCCAACTGCCCACACTCCTTCTCAATCACAGTGCTTAATAGACATTTCGAATTCAACATGTTTAGTATTGAATCCTTAGAATCTCCCCGCAATTCTACGTTACCCACTATCTTCTCAACTCAGTGACAATTCCGTTTTCCATGTTTTCAGGCAAGAGATGTCATACTCAAGAATATTTTTTTCTTAAAACAAGAAATTCAGAAAGTTGTTTTTTTTTTTTTTTTTTTTTTGAGACAGAGCCTCAAGCTCTCACCCTGGATAGAGTGCCGTGGCGTCATAGCTCATAGCAACCTCCCGTTCCTGGGCTCAAGTGAGTCTCCTGCCTCCGCCTCCCAAGTAGCTGGGATTACAGGTGCCCGCCACAACGCCTGGCCTTTTTTTTTTTTTTTTGGTTGCAGCCGTCACTGTTGCGGCGGGTCCGGCTGGATTCGAACCCGCCAGCTCAGGTGTACATGGCTGGCACCTTAGCCCACTGAGCCACAAGAGCTGAGCCCAGAAAGATTTCTGGCCTTCCCTTCAAACTTTAAACAGGATCTGACTGCTCCTCCCTATCTCGCTAATACCTATCTCAATGATGATCACTCCGAGCCCAGCCACCATTGCCTCTAACATGCATTACTGCTGTGGCTTGCTCGCCCTGTCTGTGCTCTACTTTCCCCCATGCTTCTATTGGTACCAGCAGCCAGAGAGGACAGAAGCAGATCACTTCTCCTCTCCATGCTTTGCCCTTGGCTCCCATCTGACTAAGCATAACACAAAGTCTCCTTAAAGTGGTGCAGGTCCTTCCGTGTGATTCAGCCTCCGTTTCCTCCCTGACATCATCTTCTTCTCTCCCTGTAGCTCATGCCCCTGAAATCACAGAGGGCCGGGTAAGGGGAGTATTTCTTGGTGCTCCTGGAACATACTATCATATGTTTAAAAGCCAAATTCATCCATATTTTTTAATTTGTTTTCTCTGTCTTTAGGAATACCAGGCATTTCCTTAACTAAGCACAATTGGATCTGTCAAAAGAAGTCATGATTTTAAATGACAGAAGTTTTGCCGACTTTTTATGCTGATGACAATGATATAATATGATAGTCACGCTTTCACTTTCAGGTATTTTCACTGGTAGCCTGTCTGCATGGAAGTTCTTTCCCCAGATGCCCTCAGACCACATACTGTAACCTCTATTCACTAGCTTGTTGTGCTCTCCTTAATGAGGCCTACCACGATCTCTCTTATAAATAGTATTCCATACCCCAATCCTTAGACACAAAGTGACCTTGCTATGCTTTTCTTTTGCCAAAGCAATAGTGTGTGTGTTTTCTGAGCTCTCTCTTAAAACATATCAATAAACTCTAGCCCCACTCTGAGCGGGAACCAGGAGGATGTGATTTCAGTTGTGGATGTTTACAATGAGTCTTTCACAGGATACTTCTTTATTTGGTCATATGGCCTAACTTTTAGGTGTCCAACCTATGACCAAGTATTCCTATAATCACAAGAAACTTGCTTATGGGGGACAGACATCCTTGTGGCTCTCATCCGACCTGTGTCTACTTTATTTTTACCACGATAGCCACTCTCTAGGAGAACTCTTACCAGTAAAGAAGCTAGGCTTGGGTGCCAGTGAGGTAAGATAGCAGAGACAACTCAAAAAATACATAAAACAATAAAAGCTGTTTAGTACTTACAGGACCAGAGAGAGAAGGAAGCGTGCCTCCCAGGCCGGACAAGAAGGGATTCATACGGGACACACACATTTAACCAGCAGGTGGAGAGCAGGAGAGAGAGGGCCTTGAAGACCAACGCCTTTATTGGGGTCCAGGGTATTACCCAAACAGGTGTCTCTAGGGACATTGATGGGTTTAGAGCAAGCAAACAGGCCTGAGTCCCATGGAGTCACACCATGGCTGTGAGGTTACTACTGCAGCATGTCTATGAAGTCCATGTGGCTGTAGGGGGCAGTGGCGTGAACCAAGTGGCTCGTTTCTAACAGTCTCATAGGAAGGCAGTCACCAGGGGACAATTATATAAGGCCGAAATCTGCTTGAGCCACCAATTGGAACTGGAAGGAGGCAAAGGGGGAACACTGTTCGAAACGTCACTAAGCCTTGCTTCTTCTGGTAGGAACAACTTAGCATGTACTCAAAAGAGATGCCAAGACAACCCCAAATTGTGAACATTTCCTACAATACTTGTCACCTTCTAGCTTAGTAAATGTTATACTTATTTAGTATACCAGCAGGGTATTATATTTCTTCCAGTGAGATAAGGCTAGTCCACAAAGGTAAAGAACATGCTTTTTTCTTTTCTTTCCTTTCTTTTTTAAATCTCATTTACTGGAACAGTTGCTAGTACAGATACTCAACAAATATTTGTTGAATTAAATAGAACCACGACGATCATTGCCTCTTCTTATGAAATTATTTGGAACAAACTTTCCAATTATACTTAGTTAAGGAAATACCTAGTACTCCTAAAGACAGAGAAAACAAATGAAAAAATACGGATGAATTTGACATTAAAGCTCTACTATCTTACATGCATCTATTTCATTACTGTACAATTGTGGCTTTTAAACCATTCTATTCAATTTTTAACTTTGCTATCCTAAAATCAGATTAGTTTCACTTGATCAGAATGAAATTATTAAGCTCTAATCTAAGTAACTGTTAACAGGAATGCCCTCTTCCCCATCTACCCTCTTGGCCCTTTTAGAAATGTGGCCTAATTATATTGGAGATAATCGCTCCTCTAGAAGGAAACTTTATATTGATTCAACCATCCTTGGAAGTTTCTCGATTATGGAAAAATTTAGAAGACAGTTTGAGCAATAAATAGCATCAATTCTAATTCTAGATCTGGCAAAAAATTAACCACTAGGGAATGCTAAATGATTTTGCAGTACTTCAGCTTCCTCGTGTATCAAATTAGGCAAATAAGAATATTTTAGAGTTGCTTAGAAATTAAATTATTTTATACATTCAAGGTTTATAATATTGCAAACTTTAGAGATACTAAAAGATAAAGATTAGCTTTCTTAACCTCTTTACATTTATAATTCCATAAGATGTCAGTATATGAAAAACGTGTTCTAGCTAATATTAGGAAAATTATAACTAAGTGTATGACTACACTTAGAAAATTCATTTTTTTTGTATTTGTTCATGTAGAATGAGCATTATATTAGATAATCTAAGCCATCTTTTGGGTTCAAGTGAGTGACCAGTTAGAAGTTTATATTGATTCTGAAAACTCATTCCTACCCTCCTTTTTTTGCTCTACATTTCTTGTTATCCATGCAATTTTTCTATATAATAAATGTAAATTTTAGTTTATGGTCTTGTGAAAGTTGTCAGAGTCAATATGCAGTCACTGATGGTAAAAATAAAAAACAAAAGGCAACCATAAAAATAACCCTGACCAGGACAACCAGGGAAGGCCACAAAGAGAAGGTTCTCAAGCTTTTATGCCTGATAGCAAAATCTATCACAATATATTCTGTAAAAAATGACAATCTTGTACAAAAACCATCTTAGGCTTTCATAAAAAAGCAACAAAACCAAACCAAAACAAAACAAAAACACATCTGCAAGATATCTGTCCAGCTACTGCCAGTACAGCCGCGGGCTGATGTCTCCCTGCTGTTGATCATTGTGGTCAAGAATAATAATTTCAAAACAATCGTGTAATCTCTTTTTCTTTTTAAAAACCTTTGTCTTCTTCTACTTTCCTGAATACCTCTAAAGTTTACTACAACACATATACTCCCATCACAATACTCTATTTCCAAATAAATACCTTTTTTTTTTAAGAAGTCTCTCTGTGTCATTTTGGTTGACAATCATTTTATCATCTTTTCTTGATCTTAGCTTTTATATTTCTTCATATGAATTTTACTCATTTCCATAAACTTAGAATATCAAATCTATCCTATGTGTGACCTTGAAAGTTGGTAAGTCTTGTTAGTTTTTCTCTTACTATCATGATTTTTTTTTCATTAAATGCTATATAAAAAAAGGGGGGGCAACATTTTCAGCGAGACACTATGTTCATTTTTGAAGGAGTTTGACAACATCCTTTATTTTAAATTTGTTGAGAGTTTATCAGAGACACAACATGGGATGGGGAATGAGTCTCACTGCCAAGATCAGAGTATGTACGCAGCCTTAATTGCTGCATTTCATCTTTCAATTAAAGGGCGCTAAATAACCTCTAAAAATACGCATGCACTTGGAAAACTTCTGAATAACTAAGCCTTATCTCGCATGCATGGTATCTAGCTTGTTACGGAATTCCTCTTCCAGCTTGCCTTTGTGCTGTCCAGCAAGAAGGAATATTCACAAACATGTTGGCACCTGCCTTCTGGATGCAGCATACAGGGAATTAACATCTGCGAGAAGGAGATTACACTCATGCATCATTTTGAGATTTTCCACACACTTCTGTTATTCCTTCAAAAGTTTCTCCCTTGTGACATATTCCAGGACAGAGCTAACAAATGCACAGGCAGCAGACAACCTTGAGAAGTAATGAATGGTAGTGCTGGTAATATTTTCTCACCACTATGCTTGCCTTTTTAGTGTATTATTTATTAAAAGTTAGAGGTTTCCATGTGTCTTTTTCCCAAGACATCTCATTTTTTGTTATTAATTCCAAAACGTCTCCGATCAATAAAGGCATATTATTTTTTTCAAATTAGGAAATGTTTGTATATATTAGAAAGCAAACTAAGACAGCATTTTAGTGGAGTGAAAATAGCATTTTCACTTGCGCTTTCTTTCCCGTTGATCACATGTGGTTTCAGGTATCTTCTAATAGTTGTTAAACTGCTTTGTGATTCTTCACTGCTTCTCTGGCGGATGGTTAGTTTCAGTTGTGTGTGTGTGAAAATAAAGGTACTGAGATAACCTGGTAATAGATGTTATCAAAGACTACTGCATAGAAACTGTGTGTCTTGGAAGCATTCATCGTCTTGGTGAAACACGAGCAAACTCCTTGTTATAATACAGTATATTAGAAAGGAGTACCTTATTTTGACAAATAAAATGCCTTTTGTTAGGGGTCAAAAGTTAAAACGTCCAGGTTATCATAGGTATCTTAATAAAACAGACATTTCTCTGAAATTTATTTTATGTTAAATCAGTATAACTCTCATTTGTTCATTCTAAAAAGGAATTATGTAAACATCAAATATAAAATGAATTATGAATATCTTATATTATTATATCTTATATTATCTTATATTATTATTAGTTAGCCAACTTCCATCTAGTCTTTATTAGATGCCAGCCTCTATGCTAAGCATTTTACATATTCTATTTTATGCAATTTTTACATCAACCTTAAAAGGTGAGTCCCATAATTATTTCTTTTTTACAGTAGAAGAAATTGAAGTTCAGAGAGATTAAATAAATTTCGCAAAGCCATAAAAAAGAGGTAGTGCCTGGATTCAATGCTAAGAAATTTACTAAAATTCTAGCTCCTATTCTAGTTGTCATATTTCTTTAAGTCTTTTTATTTTTAAGCAATAATAATAACCATAAAGATGTACCTAAGGAAATTTCCACATAGATAAAAATGTTGCAAATTCTTAATCTTCTTTTCTTTCCTTGGTGGAATCTTATTAAGTCCCTTAATATTTTAGTATTGTGGGTTTGCCGGGGATTTTTAACTTGTTCTATTCATCATGTCTTTGTTTTTGTCAATCAATATAATTAAAATATACTATACTATAAATGAGAAAAGTCAATATAAATAGGACAATTATTTTCTGAATCATTTTACATGGAGATTAATTATAGGTTTATGATTGTACAAAAAGTAATTTAATAAGTAATGAAGCCTATTAAAACTTACATTAAAATCATTTTAAATAACACACATTATTAACCTCTAGTCCACAGAAGAAAAGTGTCTAGATAGGAAAAAGAAAATGACATACATTTAGTCTTTCTGATGAACTTGGAGGAAAACAAAATGAAAAAAGGAAATGATTCTGGAAATTAGGTTTTTAGTACTATCTCTGGATATAGATTCTAGCTATAATCATGAATTAAGTTATTCAGATCCAATCATGTTTACCCCATAATATGATAATGCACTAAATTGCCGCATGCATCTAATATTAATTCCTTTATGCTGCAATTGTTATACACCCAATTCTTACGTCATCTTCTTTGTCCTGTAAAAGTATGACATACCATTCATCATGTAAAGTTGAATGGACAATTGATTCACAGTCTGCTCAGGCTGTCACAACAAAATCATACAATCTGGGTAGATTAAACAACAGAAATTTATTTTCCCAGAATTCTGGAGACTGGAAGCTCCAGATCCAAGTGCTGACAAAGTTGGTTTTGAGGAAGCCGCCCTCATTTTTTGCAGAGGACAGTCTCCTCCCTGTGTATTCACAGGTTTTTGGTTGTTGTTGTTTGTTTTTTTTTCTCTATGGTCAGACAGAGAGAAAGAGAGAGAGAGAACACACACGTGAAAGAGAGCACTCTGGTGTCTCTGCTTCAAAAGTTTGACAGAATGACCACAGAGCCAAGGACTACGTGGAGATAATGAAGTGTTTTCTGTCTGACAAATGCAAGTATTATATTTAAAATTCCTCTGAGTTAGAGTTGACATGCTTCTTTGGACTAAACGATAATAAAAATGTAAAAGTAAGGTCTGAGGCAGAATTTTATAGACAACATCATGTCAAGAGACATGTCTTTATTTAATATACAGAACAAGAGTTATAAATCTTCAGATAGTACCAATATTTATTTAGACCCTTGCAATATTACCCCAACCCACACATATAATTTTAGAAATGAGCTTGGGGAAGGTCACAGATATTTTGAATACACTTTGCTACAGTGAAGGAAATAGCCTTCTGATCCTTACCAAAACATTGTTTGGGCATGCACATTTGGTTTTTGTAAACCATTGATATATTAAAATGTGTTAAATGGGGAGAGGTGCCTGTGGCTCAAAGGAGTAGGGCGCCGGCCCCATATGCCGGAGGTGGCAGGTTCAAACCCAGCCCCAGCCAAAAACTGCAAAAAATTAAAGTGTTAAATGGTAGGCTTCTTTTTAATTTATTGGCAATATTATAGCAGACATCATCTCAATTTCAAAAGCCACTTTTCACAGAAAAACCAGGAGCAATATATTTACTAATTCTTTTTCTAATAGGCCAAATTTATATTCTGAAAGGTTGTGCATAGATCATGCTGTGATTTCCATGTGTCCAAATTGTTAAATGTCCTTTGATTTATAATAGGGGAAGAAAATAATGTCTCATTATTCTTTAGAAGGTATCAGTTCTGTTATAATATTTAAGTCCTTTCTTCTGCAAAATGGGTACTAATATCCACCAAATGGATACTCGTTGTTAATCTGTTGATATTTAGTGAACATTCTGTAAATCTTGTCATGCGTTCAACGTAAGGCTCTCAGCCTCGAATATTCAGAGAGAAACAAAATTCACTCCCTTCAAGCTGCTTGTACTTTAGAATAACAGAAGGATGGTAAATAAACAATTCAGTTTTATAATAAAATCATGGTATGGTAAACTGTTAAATAATTAAGAAAGATGGTTATGACTTTAATGGAGAAAGTGCCAAGGACATCATAATGTAATCAGGAGTGGTGTGACAAAATAAGCCAGAGTACAGAGGCAGATTCATGATAGGAAGACACACCCAGCTGTGTATTATGATTTACACAAACTTGCATATGTCAGCAAATAGTTCAGCATGACTAGAATAATGAGGAGGATATGTGAAAAGAGGGATAGTAAGTCCCACAATTAAGTGTTTGTATTCAGTATGAGGAGTTAATTAAAGGGCAATCAATTAGGGAATAGCATTATCACGTTTTATACTTGAAAAATAACATGCATGATATTATTCAAAGAGATTCAGGAATAAAGACACTAAACAAAGTCTTGGAGCATAGCAGATTTTACAATAATGGAAGTGCCAGAAAATTAAAACCTGTACTAATGTGATTATATTTGTAGCAGGGAACAGAAAGAAAATATAATCAAGGGTTGAGAAATTTTATAGGTAGGGCACAATGAGAGAGTAGGGGCAAGGGAGAGCTAAGGCCATGACCTGAATTTCCAACATTGACTTTGCTTACTGATTCACACAGGTTGGATCTAGCATCTGGGGGCAGATTGTTTTTGTTGTGTTTGTGTATGTTGGTGCTTAGAGAATGGTAGTCTGCGGACTGGTTTAGCGCAGTGCACACTGAGTTGTCCTAAAGTATCTATTATAATATATAGTACTTTAGAGGCTGAAATTTGGTAGTGAATATGCAAATGAATATGGAACTTAGAGCAGAAGTTCGGAAATAGTTGGGGGAAAAGGTCGCACTTAGGTGGATGAGAGCTGTGAGAGTGAATAGTGCATCACATGAGAACAGAGAAACAAAAATCAGAGTTGAACAAAATTTCAGTAAAAATGTTACTATCCACAGCCAACATTATGTAAAGAACTTAAGAAAAAGCAAATTTCAAATGACAATGACATTAAGAGTAAGGCGTGATTTAATTTATAAAAATATTGATCCATAACTTAAAAATATAAAACATACCTAAAAATAATGCCGAATTTTTGATTCTATACCTCTTATTGTTAAGTAATACTTTTCTTTCTTTTTTTTTTTTTTTTTGCAGTTTTTGGCCAGGGCTGGGTTTGAACCCACCACCTCCGGAATAAGGGTCTGGCGCCCTACTCCTTTGAGCCACAGGTGCTGCTCAATTGCTATAAAAATTAGTATTAAGTGTACCTTGCACAACCTAGTGGATCAGATCACGACATTCAATCAACAGATTGTTTCTAAAATTAAAACTGTTTGCACTGTTTTTGTTCCAAAGTAGAAATAGCACCTTTTAATTTTGTAAGTAATGCATGACTGATATCTAAAAAAATACAGACATTTTAGATAAACAAAGAAAAGTTGTCAAAAATACCTAGTATTCCTACTCTCAAAAAGGAAACTGTTCACTTGGTACTTCATTTCTGATTTGTTCCTTTTGCCTTACTGCTCAGTCTAGGCCAACAGACAGAGACGTACAGAACGTGTAGAATTCAATGAATTATATGAAATAATATTTCACAGAGGAATATTTTTTACATGAATTGGGGTGTGTGATATATTAGCTATATAGTTACGTCTCACTGCCTCCTTTTGTAAATACGTCTTATTTTAACAAGAAAGGAATCTTTTTATAGTTCGTATTATTGAAGCAGAGCTCATATCCCAAAGCAGCATCATTATTATAAATGAGATAACTTTAAATTAGTTAAAATAAATGAACAAAAAAGCATACTTTGACAAACCCCAAAATGTTTAAGGAATTAAGGCAGCTATGATTAGATTCATGTTCCTTCAGGAGAGAATGCTATAAACTTCAAAATTGAATAAATCCTATAATTTTTATCATTTTCTTAATCTTTCTTGCAATTGATTTAATTAATGAATATGCTTTATTTATTTATTTATTTATTTATTTATTTATTTATTTATTTATTTATTGGTGGTGTTGTTTTTGAGACAGAATCTCTTCTGTTGCCCAGGCTGGAGTGCAGGAGTGCGGTGCTATCATCATACCTCATTGTAACCTCAAACTCCTGAGCTCAAGCAGTCTTCCTGCCTCAGCCCCCTGAGTAGCTAAGACCACAGGAATATGGCACCACACTCAGATAATTTTTTATTATTTTTTGTAGAGGAAATATCTCACTATTTTGCCCTATCTGGTCTTGAATTTTTGGCCTCAAGTGATTCTCCTGCCTCTGTGTCCTAAACTGCTAGAATTATAGATTTTAATTGCTTTGATTTTCCAAAACCATTGATGATTCTTATTTAAAAAAATTATATATTTTGCCAACACGCACAAAATATGAACTTTATTATATTGCAGTTTTTAAAAGTAGAGACGTATCATTTGGCTAAAACAAAACAACTAAATTAAATCTATCATACTCTCCATCGGTTTAATACGTGTAATGTCAACTTCTCTATTCTTCCTTTGTATGTTTTTGCTAACAAAATATTGACAGAAAGTTTTACTGCATGAAATTAGACGGGTGGGGGAGTAAAGAGAACAATTTGTCTATAAACAGACATATGGTTCTAAATTTTAGACTTGTCCTAGAAAATACTATCAGAAAACATAACATTAATATTCTTAGAACCATCCCACTTACAAAAATATTTTTGACTTCAGAATGATCACTACATAAATAGTAAATGAAAAATAAAACCATTGAGAGAGGATACCGGAGAAGGGTGAGGTCTGGGAGAACAGGTTTTGTCAAGGAGAGCACAAGGATACACTTGCAGGGTCCTCTCCATGGTGACTCAGCCCTTAGGAATTTATAACTTCCTGGAACTTAGAAATTTCCAAGTTCTGTGAAATCCTGTAGTTTTGTGGGTGCTGGACTAGCATCTCCCGCTTGATTCAAACTGGCCAATGAGAAGGGTACCTGTGGGGTGGAACTTCTTGACTGTCAATAAAAAGGGAAAGATCAAGCTAAATGGGGAGCATGGCCATTTGGAATTCTTCTATTCCATAAGCTCCCAGCTGGTGAATAAAGCCCTTCCTCTTATAAACGTGGTGTTTGGGTGTTCTTTCTCTCCATTGGGCCTTGTCTTCCTGCAACACCATAAGCTGAAATATAATAACTAGGAACAGGTCATCTAAGATATACATATACTTTTCTATTTATAGCATTTAGTGGGTTAAAAAAAGTAAGAGTAGGTAAACATTTAGAAAGTTACAAGGGTATTTAATTAAATAAGCAAATTAATCAGTCAAAGTAAATCATGTGACCACCTTTGCTCAGAAATCATTATGTAGAGTTAATGCCTTTTCTAAAGCACTTACATAAGCTTCAAGTTCATCTATAAAGAATTTCTTTTGTCCTAGTTGTGATACTGAATAAATATTGTTTTTACCCTCTTCACTGCTGTGTTTACAGATGACATGTTGACACATAAAACTTTAATTCAATAAAGGCACAATATCTTTAATCAGGCAGTAGTACTTTAGCAATCGAGGTGGAAGCAGGTTTCCTCTTACAAGAAATGGATTTCTTTTACCAGTTTAAGAAAGTCTGCATCTTTGTCACACAGACCTCAGGGGCACTCAATAAGCAAAACAAAAGCAGAAGGGATGCTGAAAGCAAAAATCAGATACTTTAAGAACAGCTGCCTAGCTTCTTCCGGACATTCATTCAAATGTTGTTTTAAAGCCAACTTGAAACTATCAGTGCCCATTAAGTTTCAGAGAGCCAAAATGGGCTAACCAGCTGGGTTAAAACAAAGCTTCCCCTATGGTTTGCAATCTCTTTCTGGGGTCTACAGCCCATTTAAAATCACCCAAATGTTTAAATTACAAAGATTAGGACATTATATTCAAATAGTAGAGGGTTTTTGCTCAAATATCAGGTTGCAGGAAATATGAAATAAAATTTGGTGGAAGTGAGGAGACAAGCCTGATCAATATTCTCTTTGCTTTAGTTTAATGGCTTTTTTTTTTTTTTTTTTTTTTTTTTGGTTTAAGCACCCTTTTCCTTGTTTTAATGTATCACACCAGCATTAGCTGTTTTATTAGTTATCCATGAGCGTACCTAAATTGCTACTTCCACCTAATGGAAGCCTCAGGAAATTAAAAAGCCAGTTCCACTATAATTATTAAGCAAAAGTTTTTTTTGTTCTTTTTTTCTAAATTATCCAGGAGACACTGGGTAGTAGCATTGAGTCAAAAGGCTAATAGAAGTTAAAAAGGTTACCTAGCAGTTTTTGCTCACATCCTCCTGCAGGTTGCCATAGTGAAGAGGGAGTCAAAGAGAAGAGCGAGCTGCTGTGTCATCCGCATTTATTGAGTCTGCTTTTCCATGAGCCTTGACCTTTCCATGACATTGCAGCATCATGTGTAGGCCCTACACTGTCTCATACACGTGTATTATAACAAGTATATATGTAGTTGTGTGCGTATACACTATTTCCTTAAAATTCTGATGTGTGCTTTAATATTGATAAATTCATTTGTATAACATGGATTTACATTTGTGGCCATAAGACATAAAGTAGAGAAACTGCAGCCTTGTGGGCCACATGTGGCCTTCTGAAACCTTGACTGCAACATTTTGGCTGAATAAAATTTTATAGAAGAAATATTTTAATAAAGTGATTAGTTCTGCGAAGTTTGGATTCAGTTGAGGAGCTTCTGGTGGGATCTGGAAGTCCACATGTGGTTCCTCACCCCCAGTGGGATGCTGAACTTAGGAAAAACTGAAGAGAGTATAGTCTTGACTAATTAGGATTGTAACTTCATACCTATCTATGGGAGAGTGAACACGATGAAGGGGAATCTCTAGCACTTTGGGGCTTTTTTTTTTTTTAGATTAATAGTCACAATCAGGAGAAATGGACAAATAGATGCCAGGCAGCAATGATTAGCACATTCAACCTTCAAGGGAGAAATGAATAAAGGCAACAGAAGGGGAAGATTTTATGAATTTTATACTATCAAGGAAGATGTTCCTGTAGAACCTTAAACATAGAAAAACATTTCCCGCCCCCCAGCAGATTAAAACGAGAAGATATTTAAATCTAAAACACAATGATACAAATCATAACCTATGAATATCAGCAAACCAGTACATGTCTGGTATAATGATTTAGGCTCTAAAGGATTTATTTAGAAAAAAATATGTAAAAATAATTAAAATGGCAACACAAACCAAAACAAAATGTAATGAAGAGGATAACCAATATAAATAGGAATGTGAGGTGCGGATGGAGGAATATACAGCAAACAAGCAAGCTGAACCTGAAGTTTTAGGAGGAAAAACCTATAAAGTACAAAGCTCCTTAAAATTTCTAACTAATCAGAAGAGTAAAAGGAAGCCAGAAGTGATAAATCAACAAAGTCACAAATAAAAAAATTATGTAAGTGTATGTCAAAGCAAGAGGAATTAAAAGAGAGTAAAGATGGGCGGTGCCTGTGGCTAAAAGGAGTAGGGTGCAGGCCCCATATGCCGGAGGTGGCGGGTTTAAACCCAGCCCTGGCCAAAAACTGCAAAAAAAAAAAAAAAAAAAAAGAGAGAGTAAAGATCAAAATGGTCATCAATGAGAATTGTGAAAAATGTATGCTCAAATTGTGGAAGCCTAAGAGAATTTCACATGTCTCTGAAATAATAAAAACTGGGATCTCCCTTTCAGGAAGAAATAAAAAACATCAAAAATCAGTTTTGATAACCCCATATTGATGATTTAAAGTGCTGTGTGTAAACAGAAATTAGAACCACGGAGTCCTTCAGATTTATTATGACTAGATTGTAAGGAATATCTTATCTCTGGTGTGTATGAAGACTATGCATTGCATTTTAGAAGACTACACTGCTTACACACACACACTAGTAGTAAAAATAAGAAGACAGATTTCAACCAGACTCTTCAACTAGACTGTTAGCCATACACTATGGTTAACCCCCTGGACAGTTTTCAAAACCCTAGTAGAGCATCTATGCAGAATCAACACATTCTAAAACAGTCATTAATGAAGAGCAAAGAAGAAAACATTCCATCCCTGACCTGACTTCACACAACCTTCTGTCCAGAAGGGATAGTATTTGTATACGTGACAATGTGGTAATGGACAAACTATGGAAAATGGTGCAATAAAAGAATCAGAATACATAAAAATGGGTCATTGGTCAGAGAGAAGAGGAGAAAGTGAGAGAGTGAGCAAAGAATAGTCAGGAAAACCCTGAATTACTTAAGGCAACAGTATAACTAGACTCTAAGGGTTTTAGGGACTTAAAATTTAAATAACATGCCATTTCATTTTCTAGATTATTCTATATGCAGTTAATTGAAAGTAGTCTGGAAATGCAAAACGGATTTTTTTTTGGATATTTGCAAACTTGCAATAAAGTCACAATTTTAGGATGCATTTAGTTAGCGGATTAGTAAAGTGGGTATGTCTGAAAGATTCAGCTTGCTAATTAGCGTTTGTAATGAGTTTTTTGCTATGTCACTCCTTCGCAATCTATTTGCCATTTTCCATATTCTAGTTTAATACCAAAATCCTAGTGGATTGCAATTAATTCCATGTATTTCTCCTGAAATCAGGCCAGTCAAAATATTTAATGAGTTCGATCAGTAGCAAAAATTATAATAGCGATGAAATGTAAGAGCAAATATGTAAAAATATAAAGATAAAAAAATCTGAACATTTACATGATACAGCCGAAGTCGAAATACATTCGTGTAAAATTGAGCAAAGATGTACATAATACTTCTCACTATACATGAAATTATAACTTTTTGAATGCAGGTTTAATAAACTTGAAGTTGAAGACTATCTTAGTTTCACAAACAGCATGCTAAGTAATACATTATTTCTATTGCAAATGCTATGGCTTTAGTGAATACACAGTAACTTGTGAGCAATACTATTATATGAACTGTATGGATTCGTTAATATATTGCTGCTATAATATTGCACTTCTATAGTAAAGCTTATTAGTTTGGCACGGATGATAGCGAAATGAAGCTGTATGTGTCAATCATGTGCATATGTTAGGTGTGAAGGCTGGACAGTCCAGAACAACACACAAATAAGCAAATTCTAACAGTACCATGTATTATAAGGCTTCCGTTGCATTGCAACTTCAGAGAATTTAAAGTGACATTTCAGACTCTATGAGTGCTAAATTTGTATAAAACTGAGATAGATTAACTCCATCCAAGCTGTGATATCTCTTATAACTTTCCTGAGCATTTTTATGGATAATGTGACATAAATGATCACTTCCCCCCCCCAAAATATGTTTTTTTCCTTTGGACTTTATACTGTTGTCATTAAGAAGTGGCTTCCCAACTAGAGGTGATAGTCCTTTAACCACTTCCATTTGATGCTGATGTGACCTCTATCCAACAAAATTTAAACAGAGATGGGGATCATTTCCAGTAAAACTGACTGAGGAGTTGTCTCCGTCGTCTGTCTTTTCTCCCCCATGAGGACTGAGGGCAGAGAATTCTGAGTATCTGGGGGACCACAGAGCCAAAGTCTAGAAACAATTTCATCCCTACATAACCATTTAGAGAAAACAATCCCACATTAGGCAGTAATACTCACATAAACCAGTTAAATGAATAAAAATTAATTCTGTTGTGTTAAGACACTGAAATTTGAAGGTTTATTTCATTATTTTCTTTCCAGTATGGATATGGACCCTAACTACAGAAAAAAAAATCCGGAATTCCTCTATATACATGAATACTTAAAAAAAATAAAAGTCCGTGTCTCAGTGATAATTTGAATGTTTATTGGCTACTTTAAAAATTAGTCTCCTAAGAAAAACCTATGAAATGAAATCTAACACAGATACATGCACATCAGTGATATATTTTTAAAAAATTACATTGTACCCCATAAATGCGTTAATGTACATACTTATGATTTAATAAAGAATTAAAAAAATAAATAATTGGATAAAATTAAATGTTGACTCTTGTTGCCTAGAAAACTGCCTAAAAAACTGTCCCATCTGTAGCCAACACACATGTTTTTATTCACTTGTACATTTAACACATTGTGGAGTCAAAAGGGAAATAAAAAAAATACGCACTTTATTTCATTAGGGATTACTTTACCTCCTCATTTCTCTTTATTTTATCATGTGTGTTGCTGTGGGAGTCTGGGAGCCTATTATTAAAACAATCCTTAATCCTAGGGGAAAGGAAACAAGCTGGTAATACAGGTGGGAATGATGTGCAGAGAATAATGTATAGATAAATAAGAAGAAGTTCAATGAAATCGTATTCTGGGAAGAACTACCTTCCCCAATAGAAATCTGTGTTTAGGTAAATTTTACCATTAAATCCATTTTGTTGTCACTCATTAATGGTGGGAGAGAGTATATCTAAAATATGAAAAGCAGAAAGTCCAATTCATCACTTGACTCTACTTATAATGAAATCATATTTATGTATTCATTTACCAATTATATAAAATACTGTCTATTAACAGAATTCTAATACAGTAACTATCATAAATTCACTCAAAGAGTAGGTATAAGTTAAGCTACTAACACTCCTATGATGGTAAGATCAGGATACTTCAGTTGCAGAGAAATTCAACTATTCATTTGTCCCTTACACCCAACTGAACAAAGCATAGTTACATATCATGTCCTAAACCACAATAGTGAGCACTTCTTTCCCAAGGAATTTTAATTGATAATTTTAGAATAAGTTTTCTTATTTTCTTTGGATGATTAATTTGTGAACCATGAGATCTGAATTAGCTCTTCACCAGAAAAACTCCATTACTAATCCAGAGAAAAAATATGGAGTAGGTCACCAGCAAGTGAAGACAGGGGTAAAAGTGACCCGAGCTTCTCAGCTGTCGAGGTATTTCTGTTCACTAATTAATTTCTTAAATTTAATTCTGGTGCCCCAAATCCAAGAAACCTTCCATCTAATGAAAATATATAAAATAATGATTGAAAGAAGTGATTTTTGTATTCTGATAACTCCTTGAATCATATGCTTGTTGACTTAACAGGAGAGCTGCATCAGCAAAATTTAAAGACACCAATGGCTTTTGCTCCTCCATATTGGGAAGAGAAAGACAGCTACCTTCTCATTTTTCTGACTTCTGGAATGAATTCTGTGTTTGAAATCTGTGAAGTTACTTCTGTTTTATGTGTAAACGTTTAACCTCTCATAGTTCACTAGCAGAAGTTAAGAGCAAAATTTCTTATTATAAGTGGTCTCACGCCATCCCTTTGGTGAAGCTATTAATGTGGTTCTAAATGTTACTTTCTTTTATGATAAATAATATATTTATGAAATTCTTGAAAGTAAAAGTGATCACTTAATGGTTTTTAACCTCATATAATTTACCTTATAAATTGTAAGAATAAGTAAAGCATAAGACTATAGGTAATAATATTAGAGTCTGAGTTTAGTAACCTGCAGACTCCTGATTATTAAATCATTCTTCAGGCACAAAAGGAGGTAAGAAAACCTTCATCATTCACTGCTGCACCCTTTTGAATAAAATGATTTATTATTTAAAATTTGGATTCAGTCAAAAAGCCACACTTAATGACCTAGAAGGCCACAAATTTCCTCATGGCTTTAGGTTCCCTACACCTCAAAAGAAAACATGATTTTAATAATTTTAAATCCCACAATAGGACCTACACCTATTATTTTAAGGTCGGATTTTACTCACTAAAATTAGTAGCAAAATTTAATAGATTATTTTTCAATTATTATTCTTGCTTGAGAAAAAAAATCAGAACCTTTCTTTCCCTTACATGTCTTCTTATTTTGAAAGCAGCATGCAAGGTGCAACTTGTTCCATTTCCTGTACATTCACCTGCACAAAGGACTCCCAGTAAGACCCGATACGTGTGATGAGGACCTACACTGCATTAAACCACATTTAAGTTTAATGCACAGACTGAGTCACACAAGCCACAAGTCTCGTATTGCTCATGGAGGAGGGGTGGCATCAGGCTACAACATGCATAAGGATGGATATTAATGATGCTGAGGGTCCGACAAGTAAAGGGTGTCACATGTCACTTCTGACACCAGTTGTCAGGTCCCTGGACTGGCCAGGTCTTGGGCCGGCTTAACTAGGTTCCGGATGCAAACCACTAAGTTACCTTGCTCAGGTTCAGTTTCTCTTAGGTGCTTGAGGGCTATCTACTTTAGCTGGGGAGAGAGAGAGAGAGAGAGAGAGAGAGAGAAAGAGAGAGAGAGAAAGAGAGAAAGAGAGAGAGAGTCTTAGAGAGAATAAAACAGTCTTCTTTGAAAGATAGATCTTAGTCTTTAGCGGAGCTTAGTGATCTTCAGCAGAGAGACGCCAGGCTGGCGTTCTGCAGGCAGGAGAGGAGACAGAGAGTAAGCGGGTCTGTGATAGAATGCACATGGTCCTGACTGCCTTCTCCTCCAGCCTAAAATAAGGTTAATCTTGTGCCTCTCAACACCACAGGTATAGAGACTGCCAATTCACCACTGCTCTCATCTCGCGAGCTCTTATGCTTGATAGGAGAGCTAAATCCCTCTCCATGCCCTTTCCACCCAGGTGCTCCCTTATTGAGCTACACAGGTATTTCTTAGAACTCTCACTCCTCCTAGCCATAGGCTACATGGGCTGCAACAGAAGGGACAGAAAGTTTTCTCAGACACTAGGTGAACAGAGGGTGATTCTAGGCATTGCAATTCGAATTGGAATCTATAATGAAAACATCACACAGTCTCAAGTACATCTCTCTTTGCTTGCTTGGCTGTAAAGTCAACTCACTGTAGTGATACACTTGAACTTGGAAACAGTGCCTACAAAGAGGGCACTTGCAACATAAACTTTATAAAAGTTACTCAGCACTCCCACTACAGAGACGTCTTTCAAAGACTTTGAAACTGAAGTATAGCAACTGCACGTGATTTTACAGTGATGGACTCTAGCATTTCACAGAGAATTAAGGACTTTTGTTTTTTAATGACAAGGCACACACAGGATAGTTAATAAAGATGTGTTTTGCTAACCCCAACCCTTCGTCCTTTGATTACACAGACTCTGTTTGGAATGACAGTCAAAACAAACCAAATTAAGATTTGAAGGAAATAGACATCTGGACAATTTCACCTGTCCATCCCTGAGGAAGAAGTGATCCTCCCAAGACGGGCTCTACCTCAAATGCCAGTGGTAAGTTAGGGTGTCCCAAGGCTACCTTCATTTCTGAGAACCTGCCTCTAAATTGTAGGTTCTTGCTCCTCCTTAGCTTTGATATTTTGCTAGAATAGTCCACAGAACTCATAAAGAGCTATGATTGCAGATTTTTTTTAATAACAAAAAGGATGCAAATCAGAATGATCTGAAGGAAGGGACAGAGAGGTTACATTCTGGGAGGGCTCCAAATATAAAACTCCGGTTGGGTTCTCTCCCCATGGAGTCAGGATGCATGACCTTTTAGCACCTAAATATATGACAGTAGGCAGAGATGACAACCAGAAAATCTCACACCCAGGCTTTCATACTTAGAGGTTTTGTTGGAGTTTCCTCATGGGAGGATGACAGACTAAATCACTGGCCATGGTATTGAACTCATCCTCAGCTTCCCTCCCCTCCCAGAAGTCTAGCTGATAGTATGCCTCTCAAAGCCCTAAACTCATTATGGGTGTTCAATCTGTGACCCATGGACTGCATGCTGATTTTGTGAGGTGTCCGATATCACAAAAAACATTCACACACCTCTTTTTTTTCTTGGCTAATAAGAGTTTCTTGTATTTGTTTAATTACTATGTGGTTAAAATAACTCTTATTCTTCCAATATGCAGCAGAGGAAAAACCATAGCCATGGTTGGTCTTCCTGGCATGACCACCCAAATCCTGAATCATCTCGTTAGCACATATCAGGGCCCTCTCTCCTGTCCTTATCTCAGGAATGGGTGAGTTATGGAGAGAGTGGGCTTGCTGTAAAAGTGAGTTCAGCACTCCACTCCCTGTCTCCCTCTCACACAAACACATTCTCTCTTGCCCTTGTAGATCCCACCAAGAGATGACACAGCAAGAAGGCCCTTGCAAGATGCTGGCACTTTGATATAGAATTTCCCTGCCTCCAGAACTGTGAGAAACTAACTTATTTTCTTTGAAAAGTTCCCAATCTGTGGTATTTTATTATAGCAATACAAAGCAGACTGACATTCTTTTGTTTTACTATGCAGAAACAGCCAGAGAAAGTATAAAATTCTTTGGCCTAGGTTACCTGTCCAACATCAGCAAAGTCTGAGGTCAAGTCCAGATGCATCTCCTAACTCCCTAGTGGCTGCTGTGCTGCTGCCAACATTTGGACTGCACTAAACACTCTTGTCTTTTCTTTAATATCCTAAAGACCAGTGCCACTTGGTGGTTATATATCCCTTTTCCAAATATGTATTTTAAACCCAGAAATGATGGTAATAAAAGGAGATATGTTCTCAGCCCTGAAATGGTATTGCAATAGCTATTAATTTCTATTCATTGTATCTTGACAATGTGAGACTTTTTGCACAAACTAACTGAAAATCCAGAATTAGATCCCATATTGAAGAATAATCGTTTTGCTATGGCAAGAAAGAATAAGGTCTGTATGAAGCGGCAGAATGGCAGAATGGCCACGCAACTTTTAAAATCTTCAAAAATAGGGGTGGCGCCTGTGGCTCAAAGGAGTAGGGTTCTGGCCCCATATGCTGCAGGTGGCGGGTTCAAACCCAGCCCCGGCCAAAAACCACACACACACAAAAAAAAAAAAAAAAAAAAAAAAAAAATTCAAAAATAAGCTCAGTTTATCATTCTGCTTTCTGAATCAATGTTATTTTTGAATAAATGCACCCCCAGCCTTTTCTTACTCACATAGTGTGGCAGGCTCTCTTATTATCAGTAGGGAGAGCTAGAGTGCTGAGTTAGTGTTAAAAAAAATAAAATAAATAAAAAAAAAATAAAATGCCAGTGGTCACTACTAAGCGGTAACATGTAGGCCTTGGCCAATGGCACCCATTGACATAAGTATGTATTGCTGACCTTTCTAATATTTTATAAGCAGAAGGTTCATATATGGCCTTGTATTATTTATCTGTTGGTATGCAACAAATTATCACCAAGATAGGTGTTTAAAACAACACATATTTCTTTGGATCAAGAATCCAGGTATTCTTTAGCTGGGATTTATGCTTCAGTCTCTCACAAGATTGTAATGAAGACATTAGCTAAGGCTGGGGTCTCAACTGAAGTCTTGACTGGCACACTCCTCCAGCTATTTATGTATCCCTTAATCCAGTCAACTTGACATTTAAAATTAACCATCACTACAGAATTTGTTGTACCCTCCAGTCACCTAAGGCTAATTTTCCTGACTATATTGCCACTCTAGCTACTACCTATGAATTTGCAGAAAGGGATTTGATTTCATGCTGATACTGTTATTAGCAAGATGCGCTTCTTTGTGGGTTATTGAAATGAAGACCTCAGTTTCTCTGCTCTTCGCTGGCCAGGGGCTTTCTTAGTTCCTTGCTACATGCAGCTCATCAATATGACTGCGCCCTTTATCAAAGCCAGATAGAGAAGAGTTACCAAAGCAAAAGTCTATCTTACGTAGACTAATTACAAGTGTCATTCCACCTCCTTTTCTGCATTCTATTGATAAGAAGCAAGTGACTACAGGCAGGATACCAGGAGGTGTAGTTCACTGGGGAATATATTAAAATCTACCTGCTACAGTTACCAAATGCCTCTCTGAAGTTCAAGAGCACCTACTATTGTTTAGGTTGTGAATTCAAATCCATATACATATTTCACAATCTTGTAAATAGAAAGTAAGACAATACCCAGAGGGGGTGTGTGATTTCTCTAGAAACCAGACAACTAGATCAATCTTTCTGTATCTTCTTTTGATTTTGGAGCTGAACATAATAATAGTAATTATTATTATCATTATTTGGTCTGGTTGAGGGACATATTTAGTTACTTTAGTCCAAGTAATAAACAGGAATTTTGCTGTTTGTCGTGGGTCCTATACTTCACTCAGGCTAATCAATATAATCAATAACATAATTACCCCATCTTGTAGTTATATAAATAACGACTACTTTTAATTCATTACTAGATTAATCTTCAGGTTAAGATATATTTTGACATTAAATTATCAACGTAACAAATAAGAACATTTTGAATTAAATCAAACATGTTTCTTCTCACCAGGATATCAATATACACAGAGATTTAAATGTCTCTGTGGAAGAACAAGAAATGTGTCTTTCATTTCCTTTCACATCAAAAGAAATTGGCTTCTCTTTTTTGCAAATATATATTTAAAAGGAGGTATTAGTTAAACCCATCACAAAACAATAATCTTCCTTCACAACATGAATTGTATACATCATTTCCAGCAGAGCTGACAATATTGTAGGTACCACTTTATTCAATACTTTATGGACTATCGTTAATCAGCAGGGTACACTAACTTTTCTCCTAAACACTACTGGACTATGAATCAGTGAATGCATAGGTACTCTTACACCCATATCTAAGATATCATCATTTAAAGTTGGAATTTCTGGATGTTCCCCGGGAAAACAGTATTGCTCTATATTAAGCATATAAGTGGATTTAAATAACCCTAAAATTTGCATTTAGTATCTGCAAAGATAAGAAGATATGCAGCCAATTTGGATAATATCCATCCCCTTAACAATTGAGGAAGAGAAGAGCATGCCACTTAAATATCACATACCTTTTAACAATATTCTGGTAAGTATGCCAGGCTTTTTACAACATTATATCTCATCTTATGACATTTTACTCTTGAAAAATACTCTCATCTATTTGACTGATACAATATATGGAATTCGAGAATTTGCCATATTTCAATGGAGACCCTTTTATATTTCAGAAGGGCATCTTTGTTCACGAATTCTTAAGACAAGGAGATACTATATTTGCAAAGGCAAGTTTTTGTTAATATTAAAAGGAGAAGTAATTTGAGCTCAAGGATGTATTGATATTGTTAGTGACTAATTGTCCACATTGTGTAATAACTCCTTTCATTGCTCAAAGATTGCATATTATCATGAGTACTTTGAAAATCACATCGGAATCACAAAAAGGAATAAAATTCTTTGTGTATACACTTCCATATCGATACCTTACATTTTTTTCAAATGCTGATTCTGTGTCATCAATTTAAATAAAAATTTGTTCATGAAACCATTCATGTATTTTTAGAATGATTGCAGTTATACAATTTCATGTTATACTAGAATTGTTATCTATAAAATAAAAGGCACCCATTAAACCTGACTTGCATCAAAAGCAAACTTTTTTAGTATTTTATAATATAATAACTATGATAACAAATGTAGGGAACATGCCCAAATATAGACAGATGAGTAGTTCATTGTGACAGCTGCTGGTTTGACGAAATCCTTATCAGTCTTATACCAATATTTTTTTCCTGTGTCTAACTTGCTATAACTAAACTTCATTAGCACTTTAGGAAGGATCAGCCTTTCTCCATCTGGCACATGGCTTTTAAAACTCATTTTCTATAATTTAGAAAAGCTTCCAACAGCTGGCAAAAATATACTTTTATTAAGTTTTTTAGTATAAGATTTCAAAGATATGTAACTGTTCTTACATTTCTAAAACTCAGACTATTTTCTAACTTCGTAATCTCTGTAATTTCTTTCCAAATTCTTTAGAAACTAGATGACTTTAATTATGATATTTTACTCTCTCACATTTAAATTTTATTCATAGATGATTCAACTGATGTGTACTCCTAAAAATATCACATGCATGATAGACTTCTGTATGCATGCTTGTTTGTTTTTCCAATGAAGTCTTTAGACTGTGAATGAATAATTACTAAGATTATAGCTTTAGTCTTCCTTTATAACTATATGACACGCCATAAGATTTTTTTCTACTACTAAAAATCAGTTTATCTCTATAGTCACTTATATCTGCTGGTTTTTTCACAACCTTTAATATTGAACAGTAATATCAGAAATTTGTAAAGATTTAAGTTTTTTCCAAAAAGCATAAATAATGGAGTAATAGATGTGTTCTGTATGTTAGTATAGATGCAATCTCATAAGCGTACGGTTTGTAAAAGTTAGAAAAAAATTATGATATTATAAAGCAAAAAACATATGCTTTTACCATTTCTACTCTGTTACTTGGTCATTAAGAGAACGCTTCTGACACTAACTAGATTCTCCGACAGACACCAACGTACGGTTTGTAATGTTGCTCAGTTCTGACACTACCAACCCCCAGAGAATGGGGGTATTGCTACATATTTCCCTCCACTGTAGACACCAATTTCAAGTAGTAGGTTGCTGCCCACACTTTTGCCTGACCAGCTATAATTTGGAGTTCTGTAGATGCCCACCTAGGGTTTGATTAATTTGCTATAGCAACCCATAGAACTCAGAAAAATAATTTTCTTAAATCCACTCTATTTAAAGGTTATTGCAAAAAATGCAGATGAATAACCAGAGAGAAAAATGCATAGGTGAGGCACGTGGAAGGGAAAAAAGCTTCTCTGTGCTCTTTGGGTGTGTTATCATCTAGAAGCTCCATGAACTTTACCTTTCAGGTGTTTATGAAGATTCCATGATATAGGGATAAATGAGTACATCATGGGCCACAAGTGCCCCACTGAATCATCAGATCCTCTTCCCTCCCGAGAGGTCAGAGTCATAAGGAGGGGCTGAATGTTATTAATACAATCATATTATCATGCGTTTGGTTCCCTTGACAAGCGGCCATCATCCTGAGGGTATCCAGGAGCCCAGAAACAAATTACCTCATTGGAAAAAAAAAGATGCTCTATCACCCAGGCAATTCCAAAGGGATTTAGGAGCACTCTGTCAGATGTTCCTATCACTCTGGGATTAAGAAGGTTTTAGGAACTGCGAATCAGGAATTGGGGTGAAATGTCAACTATTAGAACAAAATATTCTCTTAGGGCCCCCATCTACAAAGATTTAATGAGCTATATGTTAGGAACTTGGGGCACAAACTAAACATATATTTGTTATTATGTGAAAACATTTCAGGTATTCCCCAAGGACAAGTAATAATAACTATAAACTTTTTAAATAAATAAATTTGAAGTAGCATTTGCAGTAAAGTAGGCGATAGTTATCTAGAAAACAAAGTGCTGCAGTTAGGAGAAGGAAAAGTATTTACAAAGTATTCTTAAAATTCATTAATGAGTTAACCGGAATATGAAAAGGGACATGGGAACCCAGAATCAGAGTTTTGCCCTGGAAATATTATTGCTAAAGCTGGAACTTATACTGACAAGCTTTGATTCTCCTGGACACAATGTACACTGAGAGATAAAAACCACAGTCTCAACACCTGCTTCAATTTATTTTAAGAACCTTCTGATGTAAATCTACAATGCATATGGCTGTAATTTCTGTGAAAATGAGAATCAAGTCTAAAACACTTCAGACTTCCCCATCTCAAGAATATTATGACAAAAGTTCCTCAATTAGACCAAGAGGTCTGGGAACAGTTTCCCTGAAAATTGTAATCAAAAGAAAACCCTGAGGTAGATTTGAAAGGGAAGATTACATAATGTTTTTAGTCCAAAAGATGATTCTCTTAAAT
The DNA here is from genome assembly GCA_963574655.1 of Perodicticus potto. Classification (NCBI taxonomy): domain Eukaryota; kingdom Metazoa; phylum Chordata; class Mammalia; order Primates; family Lorisidae; genus Perodicticus; species Perodicticus potto. The sequence continues at coordinate 20,227 of CAUYRH010148461.1, read as the reverse complement.
GTTTAAGATGAAAATACCTGTTGTTGATGGAATCACTTTCCTTAAATAATTTGAGAATAATTGTTGTGGGAAAATGAGAAGTTCATGCTCAAAAAAGAAAATTCGTATACACAAACAAATATTTTACCATCATATCAAATAAGACCTAAAAGTGTAAGGTTGTCAAAAATCTCCAAATTGAGCCATAGATACAAGAACATATTGATAAAAATGCCATTTTTAAAAATGTCTCTTGTTAACATTGCTTGACAAAATTTTCTAAATTATGTTTGGAAACGCAAAGAATCAAGAATAGCCATGATACTAGTAAAGAAGAATAACGGAGTTGACCAACTATTCTGCACCACAGGATTGGTCATAAGGGTATAATAGTTAAGACATAATTATATTAGAGCTGGAACAGGAAAATATAGAAATAATACAGGAGAGAGAGTTCAGAAATAGACACACACTGCTTGCATTGACACTTGATATTTAATTGAGATTGGATCAGAAATCAGTGAATGAAGGATAGATTTTTAAAAATAAGTAATGCTGAATGATTGATTGTCCAAGGGAAAAAACTATACTAAAATAGTTCAGGACACACATCGGGAGCCAGATGCCTACATCCAAGTCTCAGGTGTGCATTTTATACCTTTGTAATTTAAACGGTTAGTTAACATTTGTGTTAACGTCTCCATTTCTCTCCTGTATAAAGTGGGGATGATAATAGCTTGCTTCCTGTAAAGGTAATTCATATAAATTGTAAAATAAATAGCTCATATCTAGTAAGCATAACATGTATTAATTATTATCTATTTCATAATTATCATCATCTCCACCAATGACAGTCAGTATCATTATATATGTGAAAACAAATAAATTTATAATCTGCCTTATGAAATAAATACATTTTTCTAGGTCGAATAAACAGCTAAAGTAAAAATGTAAAATGCTAAAGGTGTTTTATTTCTCTGTATGAGAAACGCAGGAGTTTTTGTTGAACATAGAGACAGAGGACTTATGTAGTGTTGTCTGAGAGTTGACAAAAGCTTTACTATTTCCCAGTTTTCATGTTTACATCAATGTTGCCATTAAACTGATAGACAATTGTTTTAGTGTATATTTGTAGAGTGAAACACGTTCTCCTTAAAAACTATCTCAAGAATGGAAAAATATATGTCCAATGTAACAGTCAGAGGTCATCTCTTGTATCTCCATAGTATCTACTATTTCTTCTTTTTCATTTCTGATTGGGGTTATTAGAGATTTTACTTTACTATTTCTAGTTAATCTATCCAAAGGTTTATCAGTTTTATTTATGTTTTCAAAGAACAAACTGTTTGTTTCATTAACTTTCTGAATAATTCTTCTGTTTTTAGTGTCATTTTTGTTTTAATTTGGATTATTTCGTTTCTTTTGCTAGGCTTGGGATTGGATTGTTCTCCCTTTTCCATTTCTCTAAGATGATTCATTAGATTGTTGCTGTGCTCTGTTTTTAGATGTAGGCATCTAATGCAACAGATTTCCCACTTAGGACTGCTTTTGCAGTGTCCTACAGGTTTTGGTAACTTGTAGCTCCAACTGTCATTCAGCATAAGATTGTTTAGTTTCATTGCTATTGTGCGGGAATTAAAATTTTTTTTTTAATTTTTATTTCTAAATTTTAGTATTAACTCTGACCCCTCCCCCAAAGCCCAACCTCTCAACAAACAAAAAGCTATCTGGGAATACTGCTATACTAACATATTAACCACAATATAATCATTCATAGGAAAACAGTAATTGAACGATGAACTGAATTAAATAACAAAGTTCAAACCGTCATAAACTCATAGACCACAATGATTTTACAAAACAAGCAATTCCAGAAATCTTATAAACAATAGAAGAAATATTTCAATATCACTCTACATGATCAGGATACACCTGATATTGAAATTAGAGAAAATATGTTGTTATAAAGAGAAATTACAAATATGTTTCACTTATAGATGAGGATGCAATATCCTAAACAACATATTGACAAGTTTAATAACAAAATTAATATTTAAGTAATATACTTTAGTCGAATTGAATCCAATTTATATGAAAGTTAGACACTATTTTCTTTTCTTTTCCTTTTTTTTTTTTTTTTTTTGGTTTTGTTTCCCTCACCCCCTCCTTCCTTCTCTGTGTGCTCTCTCCTTCCTCTATGCCCCACTGTGTCATTCATTGTCATTAATTGTCATTGTCCTCAAATCAAAGTTGAATACATAGGATTCTTGCTTCTCCATTCCTGTGATGTTTCACTAAGAATAATATGTTCCACCTCCATCCAAGTTACTAGAAATGCAGCAAAGTTTGGATTGGTAGGCTGTGGTATATGTATACGATGGAATATTACTCAGCCATCAAAAATAATGAAGACTTAGCTCACCATTTTTTTTATTGCCAAACATTACTCTATGGTATACATATACTACATTTAGTTTTCACTTACATATTGATAGGTACTTGGGTTGATTCCACATCTTTGCAATTGTCAATTGCATCACAATAAACATTAGAGTACATGTGACTTTTTGATAAATGACTTCTTTTTCTTTGGATAAATGACCAATAGTAGAATTTCTGGATCAAATGATAGGTCTTCTTTTACTTCTTTGATATATCTCCATACAACTTTGCATAGAGGTTGTAGTAGTTTGCAGTATCATCATGCATCAACCATGTATAAGAGTTCCTTTCTCATGTCATCCATGCCAGACTTTGGACTATTTTGATAAAAACCAATGATGGAGTTAGGTGATATCTCAATGTGGTTTTGATTTGTATTTCCCTGATGTATAGAGATGATGAGCATTTTTTTTTATGTGTTACTTGGCCATTGGTATCTCTTCTTTTGAGAAGCTTCTGCTTATGTCTTTTGACCACTTTTTTATGGAGTAGTTTGATTTTTTTCTTGCTGATTTGCATGAGTTCCTTATTGAGTCTGGTTGTTAGTCCTTTGTTAGATATATACCATCCTAATATTTTCTCCCATTCTATGGTTGTCTATTCACTCTATTGATTATTTCCTTGGCTGTGCAGAAGCTTGTTAAGTTTGATGGTTTCCATTGGTTAATTTTTGTTTTTGTTATGATTGCCTTTGGGGCTTCTTCATAAATTGTCTGGATAGGCTGATTTATGTAAGAGTTTTCCAGCATTTTCTCCTACAATTGTTATAACTACATGCCTTAGGTTTAAGTCTGTTATCCATCATGAATTTTTTTCTATATATGCAAAAAAATGAAGTTTGTATTTTAATTGATATTGCATTGAATCTGTGGATTACTCTGGGTGGTGCAGACATTTTTTAACAAGGTAGAATGTGCCAATCCATGAGCATGATAAAGTTTTCTGTTTGTTTACATCTATGTAATCACTTTCCTCACCAATCATAGTTCCCCCTGGAGAGGTGGTTTGCCTCCTTAATTGGATATATTCCTAGGTATTTTATTTTCTTCGAAGCTATTGTGATGGAGACTTTGATTCTTGGCTTGACTGTTGTTGGCATATAGGAATGCTACTGAATTATGAATACTGATTTTGTACCATGAGGCCTCTGCTGAATTTGTTTACAAATTCTAGGAGTCTCTTGGCAGAATTTTTGTGATTTTTCTAGATAGAGGTATAACATCTACAGCAAAGATGGTTGTGAGACCTCTTTTGTCTTTATTTGGATACCCTTAATTTTATTCTCTTGTCTGATTGCTCTAATACTTCCAACACTAGGATTAACTGCAGTGGTGAAAGTGGGCAACTTTGTATAGCTCCAGATCTCAGTGGGAATGTTTTCAATTAATCTCCCATTCAGTAAGATGTTGGCTGTGAGTTTGTCATATATGGCTTTTCTGATTATGAGGTATGTTTCATGTCTACTTTGTTAAGAGCTCTTATCATAAAAGGGTGCTGAATTTTGCCAAATGCCTTCTGTTTATCTATTGAGATAAATGTATAATCTTTGTTCTTGCTTCTGTTTATGTGGTGAATCACAATTGTGGATTTGGACATGTTGAACCATTTTTACATTCCTGGAATGAAGCCCACTTGGTTGTCATGAATTTTTTTTTTCTGTGCTTCTGAATTTGATTCGCTAAAATTTTATTGAGAAGTTTTTTATTTGTATTGGTAAGGTACATTGGTTTGTAGTTTTCTTCTTTTGTAGTGTCCTGGGTTTGATATCAAGGTGATACTAGCTTTGTAGAATAAGTTGGGGAAAATTCCTTTCTTCTTGATATTAGGAAATAGCTTATGCACTATAGGTACCAGTTCTTCTTTGTAGGTTTGGTAAAATTCAATTGTAAAATCATCTGGTCTGAATCTATTTTCTTTGAAAGGTTTTTATTATTGGTACAATTCCATTGCTTAATGTTCGTTTTGTTTTGGCTTTTTACTTCTTCCTGATTGAGCCTAGATGTTGTGTGTTTCCAAGATTTTGCTGGTTTCATTAGTATTTTCTGGTTTATGTGCATACACATTTTTATACTATTCAGAGATGATTTTTTGTACTTTTGTGGTATCAGTTGCAATTTTTCCTTTTACATTTCTGCTTGATCTTATTCAGTTATTTCTTTTCTGTTTTTGGCTAGTCTAGCATAAGGTCTACTGGTTTTGTTTATTTTTTCAAAGAACAATTTTTTGTGCTTCATTAATCTTCCCTATAATTATTTTATTCTCAATCTCATCTTCTCTGACCTTAGTTATTTCTTTTCTTCTGCTTGGTTTGGGATTGGCTTGCTATTTGTATTCTAATTTCTTGAGATGATTCATTAGACTATTGATTTGTATTCTATCTTTTTTTGTGATGTAGGCATTTAAGGGTATGCATTCTCCCTTTATTATTGCTTTTACTAAATCCCCCAGATTTTGTAACTTATGTTCCTTCTGTCATTTAATTTGAAGCATCATGTGACTTCCATCTTAACCTTCTTATTTGATACAATAACCATTCAGCAGTAGGTTGTTTAATTTCCATGTCTTTGTGTAGAATTGAATGTTTCTGTTGAAAATGATTTCTAAGTTTATTCACTGTGGTGTGAGAGGATACATGGTGTATTTCTGCTTTATTTATTTTGGTATATTTCTGCTTTGTTGATTTTGTTCAGAAATGTTTTGTGGCCTAAAATGTGATCAATCTTGGAGAATATTCCACATGCTGATGAGAAAAATATCTTTAATAGCTTTATGTAGAATGTTCTGTAAATATCCATCAGGCTAATTTGCTCTGAGGCACTGATTTTCAACTGGTGTGCCACGGCACACTGCTGTGCCATCAAAGGATCTTTGGTGTGCTGTGAACATTTTTCAAGATCATTAACTAAATTATTTTCAAGAAGTTCAAAGGACAATAAGTATATTTGTTTATTTACTCTTTTTTGATCAACATAATTAAATCTCTGCTGGAATTTTTTTTAATAATTCAGTTTCTTTTGTGAATTTTTCATTCATTTCCTGCATTGTTTTTGTGGTTTCTTTGTTCTAGGTTTCTAATTTCTTTTGTATTTCACTGAGCTTCCTTAACAATCCATATTTGAAATTTGTTATCGTTCATCTTAATATTCTCATTTTGGTTGGTTTCCACGTGTATGAAGTTATTGTTTTTTTGTGGAGGGGCATCCTTTCACTCTGATTTTTCATGTTTCTGGTTTTCTTTTACTGATTCCTCCTCACCCGGAGCAGCTGTTTCTTGCACCCCTCAGTCTGCTGCAGGGCCCCTAGAGGAAAACTCTGAGCCCTCTCTTCTGGAAGCCTTGGTGTAGTGGCTTATTGTTTTCTCTTGGCGGCTACAGGCGGGGTGGGGAAAGGGGAGAAACACGATCTGAATGAAGGACAGCTGGCACTCCACTCATGACCTTCCGTCTCTCCAGGATGTGGCCTGCTCAAACTATCCAGGCATTAGAGCCACACAGATCGCTTGGGTCTCACTGGACCCCTGTGATTCTTGCAGTCTGGACTAAAGTTGGGAGAGGTCTGAATGTAAATGATCAAGAAAAATTCTGAGAAGTTGAAGTCCCCCGTGAAAGACAAAGGTACGGAGTGGTTATTGAAGCAATTAGGCACCTGCCATCTCAGGTCAGGTTTGTGGAGATGGGAAGAACCCCATGGGAGCTGGGAGCCTGGTTCTCTCTCCACAGGAATTTCCTAGCTCACTAACAGCAGCAGCTTCTGGGCTTGTGTGGGCAGAAATTCTCTCCAGCAGCTCGGGACCCATTGACTGTCAGAGTTGCAAGGTAGGGAGAAACAAACCATTCCACGTACCTTATTCACTGGGCTCCAAGTCTCTCAGAGCTTCATCTCTGCTGACAGCTTGCTCCTTTCTAGTCTGTTTTATGACTTCTCCCCAAGGCGAAGTCACCCTTTCTTCAGACCTACACCCACTCTGTGTTTGTCAGTTTTTGATTTGTTTGTTTTTTCTCTTCTATCTAAAACTTCTCTTCACTGAGACACTGTGGCAGTTGGTGTCTCTGGTAGGCCATCTTCAACCTTAATTCTTCAAAGCAGTCTGGGATTATTGGAAAATACAGCGCTTCAGTCAAAGCTGTGATAAAATAACCACTATTTCTAATTATGTCATGCTATGAAGGAAAACAGAATTTTATTGAACTTACATGAATAACTATTTTATTATAAATTGAGAATATTTACAAATAGTTTTCAAATTCTGGAAAATTCAAGTAGAGTGATAAATAAATGCCTTAAATTTGCTCACAGATGTGTACTTTACCAATTTGTCATAAGCTGTAAATAAATTCTGTTGACTTCTGGACAAAACAAAACACAAAAAGAAACAGTAATATTTTAAATAAGAAAGTCAATAAATCTATTTTGGTCCTCGCATAATTCATTTTGATGTAATTAGAATGCTTAAGATTGAGTGAAAATTAATCCATTTCATTGATTGAAAAATTCATGAAAGTATCAGCTTTATAATTAAAGTCATGGACTATATTTTTGTTTGCTTTAGGTTATTGATATAAGGATCAAAAGTATAAGATACCTATATTTTTGAGTATTTTTCAGAGTGCTTTCCATAAATTTCCTTAAAGAAGAAGAAAACTTCAGACTACAGCTGACCAGAGATTGAGGAAGACAGCTGACTATAAGCAGCTTTCACCAGAGACTTCTTTTCAGAGGCAGAAGTAGACTCATTGAAGCTGAAGCTGGGGAGCTGAGCATAGAAGGAAGATAGATAAGGCATATCATCTTTGGCGAGACAAGCTGTGAGTCCAAGAAAAAGGAAGAAAGAAAACAAAGACCAGGTAAGAAGCCAATTGCCAAGAGGGTGGGAGACCCCTCCCCCAAGTTGGAGGCATGTGGATGGCTCTGCAAGTGAGAAGGGACCAAAAATCCTGTCACTTTACCCCATGGGAGAGAGCAGCTAAACCCAGTCCTCCTCTTCCAGGGAGGTCCTACCTCTGAGCTTAGGCATCTCCTGCCTGGCACAAAAGCGAACAAATATTTTCTCTACAATTCTGAACACACAATTCACCATTCCCCTTTAGCGTTGCTCCCTGAAAGTCTGCCCCCCACAAACCTGGAGTGTTTGGTGAATTTGCCGAGAGCTCCAGGCATTGTGTGAGCTGTTGGACAGTAGGTTGATACCAGTGGTATATGTGGATTAGGGGGGTTACAGGGAGAGAGGTCCTTGCAGGGAGACAGGGATGCTTGGAGATGGTGTGGGCTGAATTAGTGGTGGGCACAGAGTCAATGATGCCCAGTTCTGACTTTGATGAGTGAAATTTCCTGACTCCCTTGACCACAGGAAGGGACCAAACTCCAGCCCCTTAGGATTGCGCAGATGGGTCTGCCTGTGGATTCCTATTTTCTGGCTGCTTGAGACCCTTTGAACTCTTTCCCCTCAGTAGTGTTTGTGCTGCCGGGAACAATTTGATTAGAATTTTCGACCTCGGCTGTCCACACAGGGACCCTCTGAGGTTGAGTGGAGGTGGTTTGTAGTGGAGAGGGAAAGATTTTCCTCTTCCAGCTGTCACTGTGGGGGGCAGTGTGCTACAGGTGTTTGTATCATTTCCCAAATGAGATTCCAGCCTAATTAATAACTCAACACATTAGGATTGGGTAGAGCAGACTCACATCAAGCCTGAGCCAGCTTTCATTATCTCACCAAACCTAAACCTTTTATAACCTTTTTATAATTTCATCATTGCTTTTAAAAAATATTTTATGTGAACTTACTTTATTTCTAGTTTAAAACAGTGTTTAAAATCTCTAAACTGGGCAAAATTATTTTTTCTTTAACAAAAACCACATTTTTATATATGTTTATATTTTATTTAAGTATCATTTTTATATACTTTGTATATAGAATTATTTTTTCTTATTTCTAGTAGTTTTCAGTATGAATTAATTATATTATATTAACTGCTAATTATCCTTATTTTTAGTGAAAAATCTAGAAACTAAATAATTTTAAATATATTACATATAGAGCCAAAATAAAATACAATGTCTGGAGAATGCAATCTTTTTTTAGTGTGGTCAAGAAGTGTAGCTGGACCAGGAAGTACAGAGCGATGGTGTCGTTAGGCCTCATCATAGATGAAAGGCTCATATTTCAGCACAAATTTATGTACAAGTTAGGAAGTATATGGTTTTATGACCTTAACACCTTAAACTGTGCAATAGAAATTTGCCTGACCTGTGAGTTTTGGAAAAAAAAGTGTCTGGATTAAATTTTGAAGAAGTTTTTATTTTATCAACAATTTTAAAATTATTTTCGTATACTAAGAGTGACTAAAGTCAAATGAACTTGGAAAGCATTTGAACTTATTTAATTTATTAGTACGCATATTTTCAAGTTAATCTGGCAACATGTGTAAGCAGTATATGAAGTTCTGACAATTAAGTGTGTGAACTCATCCTAGAAAAAATGCTACATAACTCTTTGCTGAATGTCACGCTGGCCACCTTTGAAGTAATTCTCTTGGCCATCTGATGAGCATAGTGATACCCAGCAATGAGGTATGGAACACATTGTCTGGGATGAGTTTACAAACTCAGTTGTCAGACCTCATATAGTAACAGCTGGGAAATTCCAGAAAAAGAGTTCCAAAACTGCTTTGAAGGGTGGATAGCTGCTGGCATCGATGCCTAACTCCCCCTCAAAATACCTCAAAAGGGACCATAGCGATAGTCCGCAGTGAGGTTTGCAGCACTTTTTCTAGGATGAACTGGCCAACTTAATTTTCCTATGTAGCAATAGATACACACACATGTACATACATATACATACTCACCTAGGACAGATACATACACGTGTACATACATATACATACGTAGGACAGATACATATATGTGTACATACATACACATCCTCACGTAGTACAGATACTATAATTTTGATTTCATGATTTTAGCCATAAGACAAATAAAACTTACTAGTTTAAAGGAACAGTTAAACTACATCTTTGTAAATAGAAAAGGATAACGTTTTTATATATCTCGCGTGGTCTGTAGACCTTAAAGTGTTTTAGAAAAAAACAGGGTACCAGAGAAAAAAACAAATTAAGCTTCATTTTTTACGGTTCTTTGTATGTATGGCTAGATTTTAATTCCACCAACTGCATTCTTCTAGAATTTGCTTTGAGCATTATTATTTCTTTTTTAATTTCAGAATATTAAGGGTACACGTATTTTGTTGACTACTTTTGTTTTGCACAAATTGAGCCAAGTCTGTAAAGTGTGCTCCCCACTCAAACAGTCAGAATCTAAGCTTTTCTTTTTTCCTCTTTCTTTTTTTTTTGTTTTAAGTGGTTTGGGTCTATCAATTAGAAGAAGATAAATAAATGGATGCCAAAATCACACAAAATCTTAGGGATTTATTTATACAATTTTATACTGACAGGCTTAGAAGAAATTTAGAACTACCTTTAAAATAAACAGCAATATACCAAGAATCAAGTCACATCATGCCTCTCATGGTGTATTTTGTTATGAAGACATTTCTCCAAGTGTCTAAACAGTACCCTCTGACTTTTTTTTTTTTTTAATCTAATGTGGAAAAGAATGAGAAGCTCCCTGCAGTATACTCAATGGCCTCTAATATTGTCATTTTTGCTCAGCTAGTACACACACCAGGGTCAGAATCTCTCATAATACAAAGTAATTCTGGTATCCCATAAAGCCAAAGAGATCAGGTAACATAAGACAATGGAAAGGAGAGTTTTATGTTTGATCGGAATCTGTCTATGACTCTTCAGTCTCCACGAGGAATGAAGAAATGTCCAAAAATGCATGAGTGGTGCTTCTCTCTGAGTTTCTTAGGGGTCTGCAGCATAAGAAGGACCCTCTTCTGATATTACCGGCATTTGAACTTTTTCTTTCTTAAAAACTAAAAGTGTCTTTTAAATTAAGATTGAGCTAGATTGTGACTTAACTAATGATATATAAGATGTCTCCAAAGAGATGGAAAATAGTTTTCGCAAGATCTTAAATCACTCTAAAGACAATTCAAAGAAAAGAAAGTTTTGCTAGCCATACATGGAATATAACTCACATTTTTGTCCAGCAATACTCTCTACAATCTCAGCTTCTCAGCTGACCATAAACACACAAAGGCCCCAAAGCTGTGTGTGCCTTCAACAGGCAGAGAACACAGGAAATCAAAGGTTGTCTAAGGGAAAGAAAAGAATCAGCAATAAATGAGTACCTCAAAAAGTCAAAAGTTACATAAATATCAAACCAAAAGAGACTCATCGAACCAAACTTGAAACCAGACTGTTGGGGGTTTTACAAAATTTTAACAGCATGGGCCACAAGGTAAACTAATCTTTGAACTAGTCTTACATTGGAAATATAAAAGTGATTTTATATTTCAGGTCACATTTTTGCTCTTTAATATTGTCAAGAGAATTTTTTTTTTTTTTTTTTTTTAACACAGGGTCTCTTTCATGCAGATTGGAGTGCGTTGATGTGATGACATTTGTAGTTCACTGAAGCCTTAAACTCCTGGGCTCAAACAATCCTCCTGCCTTAACCTACCAAGTAGTTGGGATTACAAACCCATGCTGCTGCACCCAACTATTTATTTATTTATTTATTGTAGAGACAGGGGCTTACTATGTTGCCCAGGTTAGTCGGGAGCTCCTTGCCTCAAAAGTTCCTTCCACTTCAGTCTCCCACGTTGCTGATATTACAGATGTGAGCTACGATACTTGGCCTGTCAAGATAGTTTTAAAGACTAGCCATGACATTTTTATGTATCTTTCTTTAAATTTAATTTTTATTATTAATACAAATAAGGCAATTGTTTGGGATAAAATATATCTAAAATCCATTTTTAATTGAGTTTTTCTAATAAATAATTTATGGTTTGGCTATTAATTTTTAATGGTATACTTATTTCAAAGTTACCCAATCTAATAATCTTTTCACAAAAGAAGCAATCCCAAAGATTACCTCCTTCCAGAAATAGGTTAAGACATCAAAAAAAGTTTAGATGAAATCCTGTTTTCTTCATTATTTGAAACATTGTATAGGAGATAAGCAGTGATTTTTAGCATCTATTTCATGATGACAAAGAGAGAGAAACCAGGTTCCTTGCTAGCAAGAAAACTGTACTACTTTCACAGGCAGATTGAGTTGTGGGGTTCTCTTCATTGAAGCTTCCTTCCGGAACAGAGTTGCTTTGTTGAACCTACTCATAGCACCAAACTGTAGGAACCAAGGATCTTGGTCCCTAAAGATTTGCTGAAAAATCACTGAGATGAGGCAGATTGATTAATAGGAGGAAAAACATACAGATTATATTTGACGTGTACATGTGGGATTCAAAATAGGAAAATTGCCCATTTTTATGCTTCGGTTCAACAATGTAGAAGCAGCCATGTAGAAATATGGTTGGACAGAAAGTATACCATCTAATGCTAACAGACTGAGGGGGGGAAACCCAAGAAGGCCTCTCTAGATGCTTCTTGGGCTCTCTGAACATGCATTTCTTCCTTCTGCATGTTGGGTAGGTCCCTCCATGGAATGGGGATCTTATGACCTACATTCAAACTAGAGAGACTAAATAATTTCTTAACAGTGAATGTTTATACAGAAAAAATTTAAGTTTTATGGTTAGCTTCCAGATAATGTTTTGGGTTTTTGGTCCACCTTGAGAAAGATGGATTCCAGTTTTCTATGGCTAGCATGAAGGAAGAATGAGGGAGAGAGAGAAAGACAGGAGGACAGAGAAAAGTTTTTGCTTCTGAAGTTTTATTTTGTGGTACTCTTTTCAGAGCCTCATCACTGTCTTCGGTAGTTAGTCTTTGTTCTCCCTGGTAGAAGGGGGATGGGGTAATTTTCTTTTTATAAAGCTATGTCATTGTGTACTTAGATAATTCCAACTTAGATTTGTGGAAACTTTAAATTATTTGAGCCTTAAGAGGGACTGTGACTACATGCGGCCTGAGTCACTTAGTGCATAGCTGCCACTTCAGCTTTAATGCTCTTCCTTGTTCTCAAATGGTAGATGATGGGGAAAGACAAAAACACACCTAGGATAAGATAACTCTTGAGTCCAATCCTTCTTACGGAAAGTTAGAGTCATCTCCTTTGGAATGTAGCATACGGGAACCAATCAAATCACTGTAACATGTGTATTGGCCTTCCATAGAAAATGTAGTTGTTACATTTCTCTAGCTCTGCCTACACGAGCAAGGTCTTAACTTCCCCACTTTAAAGCAGTGACCCCTAACTTCTGGAGTCTGTGTTAACTGGGTGGCTGTCCTCAAGATTTGTGCTCAAGTAAATGCTATTCTTAATCATATTTTCTGAATCTCATTTATTAAAAGGGTTATCTTAACTTTTGTCAAATATGTTTAATTAAATAAGACAGTGCTACTTGTGAGGATAAAACACATATTTCAATTTTGATCTATAGATATCAATTATCTATGTTCCAATTTTTATAAAAACTAAAACAATTTTGAATGGAAACATTACTAAAAAATTTAAAAGATCCCTAATAAGAATTTTAAGATTCACAGGTTTTTCTAAATCCTCATCTCTATTTTTACTGTATGTAAGAAAACAGCATTTTTTTTAACTTTTCCTTATTTTTGTTTTAAATTATAAAAACATACACATTATGCAAAAAAATCAACTAAAATATATCATTAATATGTGATATACATGATATGATTTATCTTCCTCCACTAAACCATTTGGAACATTGCTGCTATGCTCTGAATTTTTGTGTTACCCCCAAATTTGTTTCTTTTCAGTTTTAACACTCAAGATGATGGTCTTAGAAGATGGAGCCTTTTGGAAGTGATTAGGTTCCAAGGACAGAGCCCTGAAGATTAGGATTTGTGCCTTCGTAAAAGAGGCTCAAGATAGATCTATTTCCTTTATTGTGATGTGGGAACATAGCAAGCACACCATGAACTTAACAGTTCATGAACTACTAAGCAGGTTCTCTCTAGTCCCTGGATCTGTTAGTGCCTTGATCTTGAACTTCCCAGTGTGCAAAGGGAGTCCTACCATGGTGAGTGTTGCCAAACTTATATACAGTTTTAAGTTCTGTCCAGGGCTGACTTCACTGTTGATCAAAACACCTCATAGAGGTGAGAAAGTGAGTCATTAGCATATCTTTGCTATTGTATTCCATTGCAAGCAACTGCGCAGAGAAATCTAACATATCATAAAGGAGCACTCTTGCTCTTCTGTTGAGAATATACTTGAGGCAAGACTAGAGGCAAAACAACCAGTAAGGAGACTATAGCAATAATCCACTTTCAAATGATGGCTTGACCTTGATGATAGTGGGGACACATAAGAAAACTCTCAGATTTTGGATATATTTGGAAGATGAAGCCAATGATATTTGGGACATGAGAAAGATAGTCATGAAAGAAAATTCAAGCTGTTGTATATGTATATCACGGAATACTATTCAGACACTAAAAGAGATGGAGACCTTACATCTTTTATATTAACCTGGGTTGAGGTGGAACACATTCTTCTCAGTGGAGCAGCACAAGAATGGAGAAACCAGAATCTAATGTGCTCAATTCTAATGTGAAGGCAGTAGATGACCGAATACATGGTGGTGGGTAGGGGAATGAGGGAGCAGGGAGTGGGAAGGTGGGAAGGGATTGGGGGATCTTGGTGTTTGGCACACCTTGTAGGAGTGGGACAACATTATAAGAGGACTCTACCTAACAAATGCAGTCAGTGTAGCCTAATTCTTTGTACCCTCAGTGAATCTCAAACAATAAAAAAAGAAAGAAAGAATGGAGTCATCTACTCAGAAAAAGACCTTGAGTGAAATAGCAATAGGGGCCAGCTTCGAGTGTATTACATTTCAAAGGTTTCCTATCCAACTAAGCATGGCAATCAAATTGGCAGTTGAACAAATGTGTCTGCATTTCAAAAGCAAGGTTCAAACTTGAAAGTTAGTAGAAAATTCATGGTATTTAAAGTCATTGGGCTCAATTAGGTAGCAAAAACTGTAGTGTAGATGTAGCAAAGAGGAGAATAAAGGGCAGAGCTATTTGGGCTTGCCAAAATTTGAAGGTCAAGGAATTAAAAAGAAAGAATCCTACAAAGAAATGGCCCTGTGGTCAGAGATATATGAGAAGAGGGTAGTTTCTTGGAAGCCATGTGAAAAAAGTTTCAAGTGGGAGGAAATAATTAACACTTCCACAGATCAAGAAAACTGACGACTACAAATTTACTATTGAATTTTTCAAATTGGTGCACAATGATAATTTTGATTAGAAAAGCTTTGTTAAAGGTTGGATAATGACTGACTGGGATAAAGGAAAATGTCAAGAAAAGAAATTGAAACAGGGAATATAGACAACTGGGGATTATGTTTTAAAATCTAATACATCTGTTTTGTGTTAATGCAAAGCATATAATCTGCTTAGATGAGTACTTAGCTCACAGTAGGTAGTAAATATTTGTTGGACGTGAGGACAAATGAATTAGTGAAAATAAAGGATGAAGATCCAGCCTGGCGAAACAGATTTGTTAGCTTTAAGGCCTAAGGTATTAGACCAAAAAGATCTTTAATTATCTGGTTGGAAAGGGTGTTTGAAATACAAGAAAATATGAAAAATTATACCTTTTTCTACACAATTTCAAAAGTTTATCCATTGTTATACTAGAAATGTACCCATTCTTTCTTAGGCCCACATCCATCCACTGTGTGGCTGCAAATTACATTTCTCAGCCTCCCTTGAAAATTGTCTTCCTATTTGTTGCTATAGTGGCAGTTATAGGCGTGGTGTATTAGAAGGTTGAGGCTATGGGTGACAGTGGCTGCAGGCTGTTGCAGGACCACGCTCTTTATCCCCAGAGCCTGCAGAAGCAGGTGGCATCCCTTTGATGGTTTCAGCTTTGACAGTGCTGGTGCCTCTTCTCTTTGCAAATTTAATACCTGGCCTCAATGTTGCCTACCAGGTGGTCCTAACACCACAACCAGCAGCTGAGCCTTTAGCAGATAAATAAAACATTCTGCTTGTGAATGCAAGAACATGAGTGAAAGTAGGTTCCTGATTTTTGGATAATACCCCTTTTCCTGTCTCAGTCATAACTAGGCTTTCCCGTCTTTCATTGAATTTGTAAGCACTTATGTATTTTAAATACCTTCAGATGAACTATCTAACATGGCTTCTGTTTTCCTGACTACACTTAAATCTTAAAATTATTAATTGTGGCTTTTATTTTCTTTCCTTGCTTAAGGTTCTCTTTCTCGACAATGTTCCTATGGAATTCTTTTCCCTCTGATTTTAAATTTTAGAGTAATGTCAAAGCCTCTGTCACTGTGTGTGTCTGTGAAATTTTTCCTCATCATTCCAGTTAGATCATATGGATACTTGTTCCCCAAAGTTTCATGACCAATCAGTAGTTGAAATATATTACATACTTAGGTAGTAAGGGAATTCACTAATTAAAATACACTGCAGACCAATAAGAAATGAAAATTAATCGTCTATGTTTTTAATATTGATTGGATGAAGTCTCTATGGAATAGAGGGGGAAAATGAAATCCTGTCCAAATTTTGTAAGTTTAGTGTCATATGCTTTAAATAGGTAAAATTCACATATTTTTCTATAGTAGGCCTGCCACTGCCTTACTCCTACCCATACTATTATTTGGTAATTGGGGTAGCATATCTTAAAAATCATTATGTGGATTAAGGGGAAATCTATACCCAAATCCACACAGTTATCTTCTGTATTCCCTGGGTCTCTGCTCTGATACGATCTGAGGTGCTTCCTGGATGGGTCACTACAGATGTAAAGCAGATTCCTTTCCTGGAAATTTTGCTTTGCCTTCAGTTAACATGTGAGGGATGGCTCACTTCAGGGCCTTGTCTCCCTTACCCTGGGAATGCCTCAGTTTCTTTTCCTTTCTTCTTTGACTCACACTGAAAAAAATCATCTGCTTCTTTACTTTTCCATGTGGCATGAGAACTAAAATCAATCTAATTTCCTTATTCCTGTTTAACGCAATACTGAGAATAAGCTAAGAAACTTAGCTACTTTCTCTAGGAAATAATTTCTAGTGAAAATAGGACTATGAACAACCTAACTAGTTAAGGGAAATTCATTAAAATTTCCTTCCAGTCCCTCACTTCAGAGTATTCACCAATCCAATGTTCTTTTGTCACAATATCTTCCTAAGCCCAAATAAAATAATATCCCATGATATAGTGATACTGGTAAGTGTCTGTCAATGTGATAGTCTCACTGACTACATTAAGTCTAAAAGTGGTTATGGTTGATTAAAATCTTCATTTTGTTTTGTTTTTCCTAGAGATCTTTCAGGGAATCAACTGGTGATTGGTCCAGACTGATCTATCCAACTTTGACAAGTCCCACAATATGCCCCTGAATTGTTAGACAGTTAGATATGAGCAAGGCACATGATAGATACGGTTAGGCTATTTCAAATTGGTTTGGGTCAAGCTGACCTAGAATATCATGGGGATGGGGCCTAAGACCTTACAGGTGGGTTCTTGCAAGCCCTTGCAATTGGGTTGTTTTGAGAGCCGAGTTAATTAAGACCCAGGGAGACTTCCAATAAGCAGCTGATACACCAAATTTATTTGATGTCTAAAACCCCAAACTGCATATTCCATAGGGCCTGCAGTCATGAGGATGGGGCTTTACTTACCTGTGTAAGTCATTAATAAGCTTTCTTTTTCCGGCTCTTTCCAATTATTTTGGTAACTACCTCAAGCCACTGTGCTGCTCCAGAAGAGTCTCAACCTAGCCACTGTCTACAGGCCCTCTGTGGAAATTCACAGTTCCTTAAACCATAAGCAAGAGTGGAAAGAGACTTGAAAGCTAAATTCTGGCTTTCCTACTTTTTATCCACTCACCACTGACAATCGTAGTTTGACACGGCCATGTGCTGATTGTTATGGATAGCATGCAAGGCAGTCTTTTCCCAAAATTTCACATATGTTGATAGGGAAAGCCCACTGTCCTTAAAAATTTTCCCAAATCACCTAACAAGTCTCCTTATTCTAGAGTAAAACTCGTAGAGTCTAGGTTGTGATTTGTGTTGTAATTTATAAATACTCTTTATTTCTCCTCCCTATAATATCTATGATCATAAATAAAAATAATTTTACATTTCCTCTTTCCTTGTGATTTCGCTCAAAGGAAACTCCGGAGTTGACATATTCAGTAATTTGATAAGCTCAAGAGAACATTTTTGCAGTAAAAACTCAACTCTGAGAGTGTAGATGCTCAATGACTTCTTTTCCTACATCAATGGTTCTCAACCAGGGACAGTTTTGCACCATTAGATCTTTGGCAATGTGTGGAGATGTTTTGATTGTTGTGATTTGAAGGATGTGATAAGCATCTGCTGCTAAACATCTTGCAATACATAAAACAGCCACCCCAAACAAATAACTATTCAATGGAAAATGTTAATATTAATGAGCTTGATAGATCCTGTTCTAGACAATATCATTCTTATTTGCAAGAGATCATAAAAAATAAATAGATGTATGCATAGTAGTAGTTTTTTATCTTGAGGGCAATAAGTAAAACACATTATTTGTTTGTATATTCATTTGTTAAGGTATGCATGTATGTAGACATTTCTGCCTAGTGCAGCTGAAACATCTATTATCAAAGTGATGACAATTCACTACTCTTCATAGAAATGTATCCAAAAAAGCATTGTCTTAACTTGCAATGTAATTTAGTAAGCATTTATCATTAACTATTATGTTTAAGCATTCTTGGATGATACTAAAGCTTTTAAATAAAAATTTTCTTTAATCCAGGGGCTTAATCAGTGAGAGACTTACTCTGATAATAACTATAATTAAGGTAAAAACATTTTTGAAAGGAGAGAGGAGCAAAAGATTAATTCCTATTGGGAAGCTGTGGGAAGGCCTTATGTAAGGAGAAGAATATGAACATGTAGTAAAATAAAATGAATGTATTCATGAAAAACACTTGTTGACAAATGCAGCAATTTAAATTTCATGTAAAGATAGGTTAATTCTAATCACTCAAAATCATTTAATATGGTTCCTATGAGAAGTGGTAAGTAAGAAGATATTTGAACTCTTTTTTTATAAAAAGGCAAATTGTCGTCTGAGTATCGGATATTATTTTCAAGTTTATTGTTTCCCATGAAAATATGCATGGAAAATCAAAGCAAACTTGGACATGCATAAAAATGAAGTATTTGATTTTCAGATTGCTTGTTTTAGATATTATACACTAATAACTATTTATTTTTCATGTTCTTAGAAGAGAAAATTGAAAGCATTTGCTAATCTATGACATATGTACCTCTTCAAACTTATATCTTCTTGCATACTTAAATTTGACTTATTTGCAGGTTAATGACATGCATTTGGTTTTACCCATATTGAACAAGTATTTTTATAGGACTTTAGAGTTACAATTTAAGATCTTCTTCTTACTTTATATAATAAAGTTAACAAAGATAGGGCTAAATCGATTCATTTTACACAAATTCTTTCCATGTTGAAAACTTAAAAAATAAGCAAGGTAAAAGGAAAATGTTCTTTTGGGTACCATTAAAGACCAGTAGAATCCCATCAGCACCTTCCCCTAAGACATATCTATCCATTAACAGAGTGGAATCGACAGAACTCCACATCAGTTCTTTCCTTCTCAATATTCAGAGATAAACACTGAATACTCTAACTGAATCACTCAAATACAGCTATCATCTGTTTGTGGCAGAAACAGACAGATATGTCCATAACATGGATATTTGTCTACACATATGATGCAGCTCTTCCACAAAAATCAATGGTACATTGGCTTTTAAAGTCACCAAGTGAACAGTTTGTATTTACAGTAATATAATTTAATGCATACTCAGAGTTTCTGAAAAGATAAATTACACTACCACCACCACAACAAAAATTGCTATCTTTGGAAACAAATTGTGTCTTTTGTTATAGGAAAATATTCTTATACAAACTTTTGCAAATGCATAGGTGAGGTAGCAAGTAATATAATAAGTAAGACATAGTGATTTAAAATAATTAATTTATTTCCCAGATGGCAGATTGAATCCTGCGTATACCAGCCTCAGTTGTGTGGTTCAGTAGTGATTATGCACCATTTTAGCACTAGAGTGAAGACAGGCAATTTAAATGAAAATGATCATAATCATCAAGTAAGTAAATATACAAAAGGACTTGAAATTTTAGCCTTAGAGACTGTCCATTAGAATCAGAAGAACTCTTGTAATCAGGGCTTTCCTAGTCATTACTAACAGAGGATCGACTACTCCCATCCTTTTCTGTGTTAGTATTAAGTCTTGATATTGGAATAATGGTTTCTACAAGAACTCTGCAGGCTTTCTATTCCCAAGTGCATTAGGCAAATTAAAAAAAAAAAAAAAGGATATGAAAAGAATAAGACAACTTGAGTTTTTAGCCTTATAGCTCATGAGGTCAGTCTATTTTAGGGAGGCTTCATTTCAGAGTAGAGCTTCTCAGCTGACAAAATAACTAAAGATTTACAGACTGCACAGCAGCTGGAAATGGGGATAAAATTCTCTTTTCCTAATGTGCATGAATGTTCAAAGTGATGCAAGATATTTTCTTTAGCTAATTCTTTTTTTTTTTAATTATTTTTTATTGAGTCATAACTGTGTACAATGATTCAGGCTTGGAGTACAGTGTGCGGGCTTCCCATACAATCGGAGATATTTTTATCCACCTGATTAATGTAACATTCATGATATTTTCTCATT
>CAUYRH010148455.1:0-37144 GCA_963574655.1 Perodicticus potto | reverse complement strand
AAATAATTTAACAACCTAAAATAACAGAAAAAGGATTCAAAGATAGTGGTGCCTCTTTAGCTGCATTCTAAACTTTTTGAATGAATTTCCCAGCTCTTGGGCTTTAATAAAGCTAACTGGGCCAATATGCCTTTCGATGGTAAGTTGTATATTATTTTCTTAACACAAAATTAAGATATACACACAAAAAATGAAATACCACATTACTTTGCTTCGGTGCTTTGCAATGACAAATTCTTTCGCCATTATCTCCTTTCATCTTCCCAAAAAGATTGTAAAGTTAAAATATTCTTTTCTGGACAGGTGGAGGATGAAGACACCAGAGTGACAGAACCACAGAAGCCATAGCAATAAAAGGATGTAGAGAGGTAGGAAGCGCCTTCTCAGCATTTTATGTGTATTTCCTTTCATTCTTACACTGTATGAAGTACATACTCAATTCTTTTGTATTCCATAGGTGACCAGAAGGTCAGAAAAGTAACCTGATGAAGGTCATCCAGTGGCCTCTGGGGTGGTGCTGGAATTCAAATTCCAAATGGCCCAGAGCCCCTTCTTATATGGTCATAAAATATTGCCACTTCATGATGAAGAGTTTTCCTTTCCCATGTTGGGATTTGCCTGGAGTTTGCCTCTCTGTTCCCTGATTCCAAACTTCTTGCTTTCTTGGTTCTGCCCCCATTGTTTCAGTTACTAATCTGGACGACAAAGTCCACTTTCATTTTCCATGGACTGAGAGACAATAAGTCATTGGCCTTTCTCAAAATAACTCCAATAAGCCTTTTTCTCATTTCAAATATTTAGATATTTTTGTTAGGCCATGGCACGACCATTCTACTCCAGGATTTAGGAATTCTACACGTTAGTTTTATAACCCTCCAGGCACAATATCTGACAAAAATATCTAATACTAGGAAATAAGTGAGGAAAAAACGAAACCTGAGCACATGTTGATATCCTGAGATTCTGTGTCCTTAGTGGAAGTGATCCTAGTAAATACAGTTCTAAAATGCCCAGCACCCAACGTTGACAGGATGTAGTTTTTGTAAATCCAGAATTTACTTCCAGTTTTGTCTGTAGAATCAAAGCAACCAACTTTCATGTTATCATTAGTTGCTAATACTTTTAATCACTATAAATAGCTTGTGAGACCAGCACAAATGCCTATCTGCCTATGCGGTGTAGAAACTTGTCCACAAATATCTGCCCCACCAGGCAGAAGGGGTTCAAAGCACCTGGTATTGGAGAACTCCCTTGAGGGAGGGAGGGCATTGCTTTCAGAGGACTTCCATGACAAGTATGTAGGATGCCGCACAGTAAGAAGACTGCCTAGGCACTTTTGTACCCATCTTCATCTCATGAATTCGCATTGAAGGATTCATCAGATCTGCCAATGGTCACTCCCACCTTCAGCAGTTTGTGGGTACCAACATGTAGAGCAGACAGGCATGAGAACCCACATACCTCAAAGCCATCACAATCTATTCTGTACACGTTCACCAAAGTCATGACCAGCCCTCCCTAGTCTTGAGTGTGCTTTCAGAAGCTAAAGTTCCCTTAATGTCAGAGAAGGTTAGAACATAAAATGGGGAGTGGTCACAGGAAAGATATTCTCTTAGGTAGTCAAGTACTAAAAAGATTCAAGAGCAGCTGTTAACAGACAAATACGCGTGTTTATAGTATCATAAAGCTTTAATGCTTCACGTGATGCATGCGTGCAAAAAAGGGTATTGCTCTCCTAACGAGCAATGAATCAATTTCTATGAATCTGTTTGATTTGCAAAGTACTATGAAATATCAATTACTCTAGGCATAGCTTTTATTGAACTAAATAAGCAGATAACGTTCTCCACAATCCTAATATTACTTTTTATAAACAAAAGAGGGCTGATTAGAGTACAGGGGTGGGTGCTAAGGAAAAAAATATCAACATCTTGTAGTTCAATAAAAACTCAGCTTGAAAGAATTTTAGTGATCAAAACAGGAGAAAAAAATCAAAGAAAAAGAAAACACAATATTGAGAAATTCTGTGCCCTTTTTGTTCTATTTGGGCATCATTTGTCAGAGATGGAAGCCCTCTGCTGGTCAAGATTATATGCAAGGCAATTCACCAAGACTCTGGACTTTTCAAAGGGAAAGTAAACTTTTTTTTTTTTTTTCCAAAATTGCAGCTGGACTCGTTTCCGAAATTTCTTGTAAAGATTAATTAAATATTGATTGAACCTAAATAAGTTGTTTTCTGAAGAGTTACTTACTCTAGACTGGTAACTGCGTTACACATTTTCTCATGAATGTGCTTCGGTGACTGAGAGCACCAGCCCTGCTCTGGCAGAGACTCTGCCCACGGTGACAAGCTCCTCTCCACTTAGCACGTAGGACATGTTTCTTGTCTGTGTGACAGGTGAGCTTCAGTCAGGTGTTTGGAATTGTCCAAGGCCACTACATTTTTTAAGGATTTCCAAATTGTCCAAGGCCACTACGTTTTTTAAGGATTTCCAAAGTTTAGTCCAAAAAGTTATTCTGCATCCTGAATTTGGGCTATTAAGAAAATAGTAGCCATAATGTAACAGAAAGTAATCTCATTTTCAGAAGACGCTAAAGTAAGACCAAACTAAGCCCAAGAAAGCAAATTAGATCAAGAGGCCTTGGGCGTGACAAGGAGAGGAAGCCATTAGGCCCTTATGCTTTAGATACAGCACAGCTGATTGAGAACAAAAATAGATGAGTTCCCAACATTCTGCTTCTGTGAGAGCCTCTTTCATTCATTCACTGGCATCACTTGTCCAGAGCTTATCCCATTTCCAACAGCAAAGGAGACATCCACTATGCTCTGTGGGACGCAAGTCACTCCTAAAAATACAGGAACATTGAAACAAATTGGCTTGAAAAAACCAGAACGACATCAAAAACAAATTTTAAGTCTTCAGGAGGGACATGTGTGGGCTATTAAAAGGTGTGACTTATTAGTAGGCAGGAATCACTTACACAAAACTAAAGAAAGAACAAGTCATTAATATTGTGGGGCTCTGCGACCAGACTGAAGGGATTAAATAATAGTTAAATGACCTCTGTGACTTACTTAGCCTCTCTGGATCTGCAAAATGGGGATGATAATAACAAAATCTACCTTGTAAAGTAGTTATGAGGCTTAAATAAGTTCATACATACAAGGGCTTAAAAAATGCCTGGCACGTAATAGTGATGGTTATTTATTATACCATCTCAGGTAGTTTTTAATGAGGGGAGTTTTTGCTCCCAGGTCTTGAGATAGTTTTGATCGTCAAGACTAGGGGGTACCACTGGCATCTAGTGGGTCGATGCCAGGAATGTTGCCAACATCCTACAATGTGCATGACAGCCCACATAATAAAGAATTATCTGGTCCAAAATATCAACATAGTGCCAAGGTTGACAAACCCTGATCTAAGGAGATATTTTAAGTGCGACACCCAAAGGGGCGACAAATTCTGTTATAGCAATTTTTCTCACACTCAGACTTTCGCAAAGCCAAAATGCTTTGTTTTATAGTCATTAAGTACAAGATGTTCTCATGCCTGGATAAAAAGTAGATAATCCACATTAACCCAATTTAGTCAGATGTTTGGCTGGTGGGCCAATGGCTTCTTGCAGCCTCAGTTTCCAGACAAGCCCAGCAATCTCACATCCTAAGTTGGCCCCATCACTTCTGATACTTTGAGACATCTCTATCGTCAGAACTCTGTGGCCCACACTCCCCCTTCTCACCTTGCAGCAAGCTTCACTGAATTCATCTCTCTGAACAATCTGGAAAGTCTCCAGTGATTCATTCCATGGATAAAGAATTATTACCATTATTAGCAGAAAATCACTTGATCTAAAAAAAATTAATTCTACTTTTATAAACTCTCTCAGATACAGAGAATGACCAATTGTAATGTGATTTATCAATTTCAGTATCAGTTAATACCCATGAAGCTGAGTGATGAAGTTGTTGGCCTGGAAGGGAGATTTCATTGAGAACATGAATGTTATCTGCAGTTATTCATTGCACGATATTTGCATGACATTTGTTCTTGGTCCAGAGAATAAGGGGAAAATTAGAGCTATCATATAACTACTCTCTCAGGGTGCCTGGAATAGTAGATGCTCAATAAACATTTATTTATTGAATTCAAGAACAGAAACTCTCAAAAGTCTCAACTAAAATTTACAATCAAATTCTGGGTTTCCTATTTATTGCTAATCATAATGATATCAAAGTAACTTATAATGACAGAACAGTACTTTTCAGTTTTCAAAAATGCCTTCTTAGGTCTTTTCTCCTTTAATAATGTTAACAAAACCGATTTCATAACCAAATTTGAAAAATAAGAAATCAGACTTAAGAGATTAAGTCTTATCTTCTGCCTTTCCCCTTACAGATCTCACTACCACTGCCAAGACGTCATAACCTGTTCTCTTTTCCCTTCTATCATTCCAAGTCATTGTTCCCTGTCCCACTAAACATGTTCTCTCATATAAGCAACTAAAAATCATTTACTTTAGTCCAAGCTTCATTTTAAAAAAGGGAAGTTTGTGACTTATTAGTAGGGCATAAGGGCCTAATGACTTCACAAACTCACCTATCAAACACCAAATTAAAAAAATCTATAGTTTGAAATGGCGATTATAATTTTCTATTCTTTTAAACAAATTATGGTTGTAGCTACATTGCCAGATGTGACAACCTTTGCATCCATGGCATTTTATTTGCCATGGATGGCAAATTCTTTGTCTATTCTTTTAAACAAATTATGGTTGTAGCTACATTGCCAGATGTGACAACCTTTGCATCCATGGCATTTTATTTTGGTTTTGTTTTAATCAGGAATGAGATATTGCATATTTCAATTCAGGGGACCTGGAAGGTGTCCATGACTTCCCATTTCCCACATTGTCTCCTGCCATCACTTCATCTGCCTTTGAGCCCAAGTATCCATAGACACACACGTGCACACACTCACAACGGGTGGATGTCTGGGCAATTGAAAACAATGGAACTCATCAAAACTTGGGAGAAAGTATTTTCAGTGCAACTTTTTTTTCTCCCAGAAACAATGTTTTTCTCAGGACGCATCAACATTTATAAAAGTCACTGTGATGACTCATGTTAGTAGATAGCACTACATGGATAGGTTCCTAGAATACATCAATTTCTAAAGATGCATCTAAACAACTTTTTGAAGGCAATCTTCTGACATTTCAAAGACACATATACCAAAAACTCAAATTTAAGTACCAGATGAGCTTTTGACTCTAAATAAGAGACCACTTATTTCCATTATCATCTCAAGAGGCACAGAGGTGTGCAACAAATAAGCAGAGGAGGAGGTCTCCACACGTTCACTTCCGCCCTTTCCCTTGCTGTGATCTACTGACAGTTAGTGTGTGTACTATCCCCTTTGAGGGCTAGTCATGTGTTGGGATCAGTTTGACTTGGATCCAAACCTTAAATACAATTTTCAACAGAGAGATCTTAAGTACATGGCCAATCTTCTCTGAGCACCCATTCTTTTCAAATGTAAAAGTAAGGTTAATAATGCTGATTTTATAGAGTTCTTGCTGGGAGTAAATAATGTGAATGTACTAAAGAGCCCGGTGCATTTTCATTTTCCTCCCTGCCTCATTTCCCTTGATCTTTGCTTCTAATCCTTCACCCTACTTTTTCTTTGTGAACATAAAGATCTCATTATCAAATTATCCCTCTTTTTGTTGCTTTTAATCCCAGCCACCTATTTGACTGAAAACACTCCCAGAGAAGACATAAAGAAACCTCAGGTGCAAAAGGTGCAAATCCTACTGCAATTCTAAGACAGTGGCTATGTGGTCTTCCTAACCCAAGAACTTACCCCACCAGCCATCAAGAAACTTCTTATTAGCAAATTCAAATTTTATGAACTCCAGAAAGTCTATAATTTCTACTTAATTTAACACATGCTTGGGGTCATTGATTTTCCAAGTGGCAACCTCCATGAGGTTTACCCCTCTTGCAAACCAGCACTGCGTACGGTCAGTGTGAAAGAAACCACACAGAAACTCCTAACCAATAAAAAAGAAAAATGAAAGCCCTGAACAGAGCAACGTGCATTTCTAAAAATCAGGGTGTGAGAGAATTTTAATGACTGTTTCTTTGTTTAATTAAATTGCCTTTATGGTTGCTTTGGCAGACGTCTGGGAACCAAATGACTAATTAAAAACAGAAAGAGCAGTTTTCTACTTTCCTTTATTAGAGGACATATAAGGAGAATGAGTTTTGAGTAAAGTATTAATTCTAAAGTTCACTGAGTGTGCTGCGACGGCCAAACAAACCTCAGCAGCGGGGAAGGCTCAGGTCCTCCCCAGATTCTGTGATGTTTTTAACAAGTACAACACCTGAATGTCTTCCCATTACCTTTTAGTTTGAACGCTAGAGTTTAAGGGTTGAACAATTGAACTATCAAAAACTATAGAGCAAGGTCTCCAGGAGCCCTGTTGGGGGTGTGCTGACTTGGTTCATGAGGGTTGGATGTTAAATTTTTAAGGATTTTGGTGGGAAGGCTGTTAAACACAAGCACCAATAAAAATTATTACATAAACTTAAAATCAAATTGTATTTTAATGACTGTTTCTTAAACAAAGGCAATAAATTCTCAAAGCTCGCCATTTGTTAACTTTTGTGTGTATTTTACTGCAATCTTGGGGTTATTTATATCTATTCTATCTGTACGGTATAAATACTATATGACAAAAAGTGCTACATACCTCATTGCTAGATATCCCTGCCATCACCTTCAAAGTAATTTTGGAACTCTTTTTCTGGAATGGCCGTCAGTGAGGTCAGATAATTAACTTCACAAACTCACCCTAGAAAAAGTGCTTTGAAGCAGGGACTAGGTGCTGGTGTCAATGCATAACTTCCCAAGGGGAACATTTTGAAGGTGACCGTAGTGATATTCAGCAATGAAGCATGTAGCACTTTTTCTAGAATGACTTTGACAACTTAATTGTCTTACCTAGGAAATAAGAACTCTGTGATTATTCTGGAGACATAAATCAGTTATTGCCCCACCTACCCAGTCTTTTCTAAGGAGATGTCTACCTACGTCATAGATAGCCATATTTTCTACTCTGTACGTGCCCCTCCTCCCAGTTGATTGAACATCAGATAGGCACTTGGCTCAAGAACAGCCAATGGAATGACCTGAGTTGTGCTAATGATACAGCATGAGAGATACGCAGAGCCATGTTGGGTCCAGAACTGTCCTCTGCTTCACACTTCCTGAGTCTGCAATGTACGGTGGCTCCCATTCTTGGGGTCTTCTCTCCCTCAATTCCCTATCTGTACTCCCGTAGCAAATACCTCTTACCTGAGATACAATGAGTGTATTTCCTTTTCATATAGCAAGATACAAATTAAAGCAGTGACCAGAAAGATTTGGGGAGAAAATAAACTTAACACGATTAGCCACAGAATGAATTAGTAAATTATGTTAAATTTTAGACTCCACCAAACAGGAAGTTATGTGAATAGATTGTCCTTTGTGCAGCACACAGAAGAAAAAGTTAACTTGAATCTATAGTCATAAGGACTCTAAGCACTTAAAAATTAACTCATTAACTAATGGAAAATAATAATTTTTATCTTGTTTTCACTTGATTAAGGGATTAAAATTATGATATAATTAAAAGTCAAATTTCTCTGCCTTAAGAAGCTGTCTTGATTAATGCCCAATTCTCTCATCCATTAAACCCTTTATGGGCAAATATTAAGTGCAAACCCTGCTCTGGGCACTGTAAATACAGAGTATAGGATAATCCAGCCCTTTAGCGTATTCTCCTCCTAATTGGAGATTAAGACTATACACAGACCGTTATACTTCATGCATAATTTGAATGTCTTCATTGACACATGAAAGCCTAGGGCAGGCGGAAAGCAGTTTGACAGAGAAGGGGTATGGGAACAAGGGCATCCTGGGAATGCTTCATAAGGAAGGGAATGCTAAAGTTGAGTCTGTGGTGAATAGTTGTTGGCCCACAGGTGAAAAGCATGGGTAGCTGTGGAAAATGTCATGCCTAAAGGGGAAATAGTTTGGGGTATCTGGAGGAGAAGTCCATGAGAGTTGGAAATACCTGTGGGAGCTGGTAAGAGTCAGGTCATGTAATAAAGGCCTTTGACATTCACAGGGATCTAAAATTTATTCTGGGGATTTAAGGGGGAACAATGAAGAATTTGTTTGCGATCCTTCTCCTGCTCGAAATTAGAAGGGGTTCAGCCAGGGACAATATACATTTCCCTATTATTACGACTATCTAAGCAAGACACAGTTGGGTCCAAAGAAAGACAGTGGAAGAAATTATGAAGACACAGATATTAAGAAGATAAAATGGGCCGAATATGGTGACATAGTGAATGTACAACATAAAAAGAGAAGAATCCATTTAAGATGACTCCCACATTTACGTCTTTGGCAACTGAGTGAAAGGTGGTGCTGTTTTCTGAGTACTGGAATTTATTAAGAGCACACAGTGACTGCCAGGTTCAGGCAGCAGCAAGAGATGAGCAGAGAGTGAGAAGTGGGCGGAGCTCAGCTCTGCTTCAGTTGGGTGCAGTTGGGTTTTCTAAAATGGTGCCTTTTAGCAAAGGAATCACCCCTGGGGAGAAAACTGTTGAATATTAATAACATTCATGGTAAAAGCATTTGGTCTTAAGAGCAGGGTAAAGATTGAATTAACCAAATTGTTTTGGCGCTCAGTATAGTTAAACTCATCCATACCCAAGTGTTTATCTTCATTCATTTCACTCATGCCATAGTTGACATCAAAGTGACATGGAAATTGCTCCATAAAGAAAAAGAGATAAGACTTAATACAAAGAGCTCTTAGGAGCATTTAATCTCTTAGTGAATGCATGAGAAGTAAATGGCTTTTTCAGGGATAGAATACTAGGGCAATGATCTAGAATCCATGGTACAAAATGAGGCCAAACTTGAATAAATTGCCTGAAAAATTCTAACGATCAAAGAACTTTACTCAAAACTTCCAAATCAAAATGATTAGTCTGAAGGCTCAAAGCATCTGGAAAATATTTTTTTCCCAAATTCTGTAAGTAAGCATGGCTTTCAGACTAGTCTTTCTTCTTCCTGCTTCAGGCTCTGGCTGTGTACACTGGATCTTTTTCTTTGTCATTTGTCACTCGCCCAATAGAATGCTGAAGGGAACAAGGAGAACATTTGCCATCTCCCCATTTCTACAGATTGACAACTCTGATGGACCTGTGATTAGCTAAAGTTTCCAGTTAGGCCACTTAAGGATATTTATAAAATAACAATTTTTGCTAACACTTGACAGAGGTCTGATTTTAAATTTCTTGGGGAAGAACAAATAATACTTTGGATTCTAAGGGCCCTTAGTCCTTCTCCTAGGACTCAGAGTATCCTGAAAACAGTAAACCATCACTCTCAGCTGCTCTGGTCTATTTACAAGGTACTTAGGACTTCATTATTGGATTCTGTAGTGCTCTGCCCAGAGTCCACTTCAGAAGCGAGGCACTCACTCCTCATTTCCACTGCCAGGAATGTTGCCTTCTGACAACACTTGGCCAAGGGCCACTCTGGCAATTTCCCTCAGCGGAAGACAGATACCTTGTTCAATGTTATTCCTCTCCAGGAGCAGACAGCATCTAATAGCTGATTGGTATAAAGTATGAATATAAAGATGTACCTCTTTGCCTCAATTTTGTACCATTCCAACAAACCATCTCAACTCTGTAACTCAGAGGGACTGGCTGAGAACTACTCTGGCTGTTGCAATTGCATTGAACACCTCCTCTGGTCCAACTTTCCTTATTCCCTTACAGGTAAGGAAAATCCAAAGAACTTTTCAATAACCTTCCTGTGTACGAATCTCCAGTGGAAGGTCTGTTTCCTGGGGAAGTTTGTTAAAGTCCCCTTCCTAAGTTTCTTTATGACCTATGATCGTGATCAGTCACTACAGTGTTAAGAACATCCAACATATCAGTCCTTTATCAGAAGAATGATCCAGTTATAGGTATTTTCATACATGTGATACAGTTAATCGTTATTGGTAAAGAGCCTTCACATCTATATGTTACCTTCCCACAGAAATATTTTAAGCCACAAATTGTGGCTGGGATTAAAACAACAAGAGGCAAATCACTTGAGACCAAGTTTTAGGTCCTAATATCAGAGCCCAGTAGAAATAGTTTTTACTTCAATAAAGTAAAAATCCCACTGTTTAAAACTAGCCTTAGCAGATCCAAACCATTAATATGAGTTAACTATTCTTCATGAGAGTAGTCACACAGAAAATTCAGTGACAAATCCAAAATAATAGTTACTCTTTGTTGAATACGTGCTATATATTAAGCTCTCTGAACAATTTTCCCATTTAATCTTGTTAACTGACTTGTTATAAAGGTACTGTTGTCCACATTTGACAAATGATAAAATTGAGGTCCAGAAATGTTTCTAATTATGATCTACATTGTTCCCCTCTCTCATCATCTACAGGATAAACTTACACGTCTCTTCCATTTGAGTACCAAAAATGATTCCCCAAGTATGGTTCTTCAGCATGCTCAGTGCTTTGAAAATGGAAGAGCCTCAGACCCAAAGTCTCTCTGACCTTTCTCCTCACCTGCTCCATGTCTCTCTCATTCTCTTTCTGGAAGCACTGAGAAGGACTCTACAATTTCCTTATCTGATTTATAAGGTTAAGTGAAATTGTCTTAAGACCCCCACCCTAAGAATCTCATCAAATAGCCA
Source organism: Perodicticus potto (assembly GCA_963574655.1). Taxonomy (NCBI): domain Eukaryota; kingdom Metazoa; phylum Chordata; class Mammalia; order Primates; family Lorisidae; genus Perodicticus; species Perodicticus potto. The sequence goes on along the minus strand of CAUYRH010148455.1, from coordinate 26,366 downwards.
GAAAGGAGCAACCTCAGAGAAGAGAATTAGGAGCACCCAGAGAGACTTTTCACTTGTTCTTCTGAGGGCATCCTCTCAAAATTACTAGGGGATCTTTATCAGCATAGCAAGACCACCTTTGTCCCTGTGCAACTCTGCATCTTACCTCCCCTTAATGTCTACCTCCCACCTCCTAGGTCCACTCATTCTCCCTAGTGACTGGAGAATGTGCCTCAAAAGAATTGTCTATATTCCCCGGCTCTCATCTCCCGTACAGAAAAGAATATAGAAGCTTCTATACCACACTAGGTTATTCGGGGTCATCAGTCTTCTGCTTTTCCTCTGTGCTATGCACATTAAAATAAAATTTTGTATGCCTTTTTTCCCTATTAATCTACCTTTTGTCAGTCAATTTTCAATGAACCTTCAGAAGATGAAGGAGAAGCCTTCTCTTGGCCCCTAAACATTTCATTTCTCCACTTTGCTTCAACTTGGACAAGGGTCTAAAAATCCTACTAATTAGCAGCAATGACTTCTTCCTCTGACCCCCTTTCACATCTCTCTAAAATGAGGTAGATGTTAACAGTTACTTGATTACCAGGCAGAATCCTCAGATTCTATTATAGAGTCATGGAACTGTCACAGTTATAAAACTTTGAGCAAAGCACAACCTATTTGCATTCTGATTTTTTTTAATCTGTCCAATGATGGATTGAATTTATTCTATCTTGATTTTCTAAAGCTGCCCCAAGAAGCACATCTTCATGATTTCTCATGGCTTCTAACACAAAATGGTGTTGGGGGTAGGGGGTCCTGGTTCCCCAAACCCAGCTGACCTGGTTCAATTACTTGGCAGAGCTAGAAAGTTCAACCAAGGCACTGAGGAATCAAAAGCAAAAGTGTGCACTGGAAGTAAAACTGGAGCAGCACAGGCAGCGTGAATAGAAAGTAAAAGTAACTTCACACATGCTTTAATATAACAAAGGGAAATTTTATTTAAAAACAAAGAGAAAGCATAGAAGACTTCCAAAGAGACTTGGAAGTGGGTCTCTCTCTCTCTTGGAAGTGGGTCTCTCGAGAAAAGAGAGACAGGAGACACAAAAGCAGTGCAGAGGTATAAATATCCTCTTTCTCTCTGTTTGAAATTGTAAATCTTTTATAAGTCTCTCTGTGCCTCCAGGCATCTTCACCCTTTTCTTTGGTCATTGATTATTGTGCTTTTCTATTGATTGTTGATTACCTAGGCTACCTCACACCACATTTCTTTCCCTTTTTTGGTGAGAATTGCTTAATGCTAGCCGGCGTTTTCCCATAATATTTCTATGGGCCTTCCACACTTCCTTACTTAGCAGGTGAGGTTTTTCTCCCATCCTCCTGGAAGCCCCTTTCTTTGTTGCTTCTCAGTAGGACTCCAACTATTACTGTGTAACCTCACATAAAATAGGGTCTGGTTTGTTAGGTTGTCAGAGTGTATACTATAAAGTGAGAAATAAAAATAAAATTCTATTAGCTCCCTCCTGGCCAAGACCGAAGAACCTCCCTCTTGGCCAAGAAGACCCTGGAGAAACCTTAAAACTGAGTTCTCAGCTCTTCCCTTTCTGTGGTTTTGGAATGACCAGCATTCCTCACTCATAAAGGACCACTGGCCATGATGAGGTCTGGCCAGTCTACAGAGGATGCACATCAAAGGTTTTGGGGCCCTGTACTAAACCTTTTGGTATCAGAGGGCCAAAAACTCTACCCTCAGATCATGCCAATCAGTCATTTTCTGAACATGAATCCCATGAAGAATCATGAAGCTCAATTGCTCATTCACATATTTCTCCTTTAATAAACATTCCTGACTCCTCTGATAGCTTGTTAAATGTGTATATTCAGCAACCCCCATCAGCATAAATTCCTTTGCCTTTCCCTCCAAGTCCAGGCTCTCAGCTTCCGCCCAAGGCAGTCAGAATGGCCGCCCTGCAGGCTGCAAGACCTTATGGGAAATGGAGCAGCTCTCTTCCAAATTTAAGAACCTGGTCATTCTTCATTAACAGAAGGAAATAGAACTTACCCCATAGTCTTGCCCACTTATTCTCCAAAGTCCTTTCTATGATCCAGACATGTGACTGATTTTAAGGTAGGCTTTTCAAGGTCCTACCTTACCTTTTTAAAAAATGTATACATATTTGCTGAACTTGTTCATTGTCATTTCAAGACTCAATGTGGCAGGAGAGTTAGAGTTTCTAGAATTCACCAAGGTGCCCATACAAAGAACAGAGACAGAAAACAATGAGGCAGGAAAGTCAAGAGGGATGCACAGACAGGAAAAGATTGGGGGAAGGCAGACAGGAAAAGAACAAAGTCGAAAAGGAAGAAACAGGTGAAAAGGAAAGAAACAGCAAAAGACAAAAGCTGGTCTGAGCAGTTAAAAAAAGTGATAACAAATTTTTTATTATAAAATGAAGAAACCTGAGTGGTCACGTGTCACCGTTTTTAACTCCAACACTGGTAGCATCCAACCCTTTGAAAAAAAAGTTAACCTCCTGGAAAAGAAGTCCAGTAGGAAGGGAATGGGCGCAGCACGTCTTAACTGTAATAAGAAAAAGCTTTGGAAGAGCAGGGCAATGGATATGGGGTGGGAGTAAAGCAAAGAGAGTTCTATTTTTGATTTTGACAGAAGAATTGTTTTTGAAAAAAAAAATCTTTAATTTCCTAGGCACAAAGGCTCTTCTGACATATGAGATCATTTATCTACTATCTATTCAGGGCCTATCTATCATCTAGCTATCTATCATCCAGTTATCTCTATGGCAACGATAACCAGTGCAGTGAGGTGTTTTGACACTCCAGAACCATGCTTGGAGTTCACGGGATCTGTCGCCTGAGGTGAGCACAATGCAAGGAAAGTGTTCTTGGGGCCTCTCTCTTTCTCAGATGCATTAGTGTTTCAAAGGTTGTGTTTCCAGAAGATTGCTTAGGGGTACAAAGTGAGGCCCTGGCCCTTTAAAGGAATTCTAACCAAGATGTTCTAATTTATTTTCAAAAATACATCAGGTATAGATTGCTTTTTAAGGTTTTTGCCTCCTAACTTTTTTTCTTACCCCCTTTTGAATATGCATTTCTTCCTCCCACCTTTGCCTGCTGGCAAACTTCCAAGGTTTTTTATCAAATGTTCTAAGGAGTGAATTACTCATTTTAGGTTATTTAAATGAAAGAGATGCATAATACCACTTCACATTCAAATTTCATGAAACCCTGCACATGAACTCTTTTTATCTACATGCATCTAGGAGCCCTCAAAGCCCTGATTTCTATTAGCTCTCTCTGGAAGGTGCTACAGCTAAATAGAGTCCATTTACTGCTAAACAATCAAGAAAAAAGTTTTTTTCATAACCAGTAGTTTCAATAGGATATTCTATATATTCTTTCATAATTAACGTGCATTGTGAGCTATGTTATGTCTCTAAATTACACAGCTTCTGATGAGAAAAAAAAAAACAAAGAAAAATTAGTTTTGCAGTGGGGGGTTGTTCCTTTTTAACATAATTCAATGAGTTACATAGACAATTCAGAGAAATTGAGAATTGGGTTTAATGTCTTTGTAATGAATTCATCAGAGAAAAAGAAAGAAAAGAGGGAAAGAGGAGATAATGCAAGAGAGAGCAGCTTCACAAGCCAGGGACCTACAGCCCTCTTCAGTACCAATTAATTGCTCTAAAGAAAGTTTCTTGAGCACCTGCTTGCTGTGCTAGGCTAGTGCTGGAGGCCGAGCCACACCCACACTGCTTTGCCCTTTGGGACTTAAGGGAAAGGCCGTTAGAAGTAGACCAAGTAAGTGGTAAGAAGTAGTTAGTGCTGGGGGAAAAAGAGGTTAACTGAGAACAGAATAAATTTCAGTGAAGAAAATGCTAGAAAATAATTCTTGAGAGGGTCAAAACCAATTTTTAAATTTCAGGGAGTGTGTACGTATTTAATTCTGCAAGGTTGGAGACACCTACTCAATGATAAAATGAAAACCTGTGTGAGACTATGTGTCCTTAAAAACAGTCTGCATTCAAACCACTGAAGCAAACTTACTTTTAAGTACATTTTTGTTTTTTAAGAAATGTGATCTACATTGCCCAGACTAGTCCTTGAACACCTGGGCTCCAAGGATCCTCCTGACTCAGCCTCTTGAGTAGGCTTGTGCCACCACACCTAGCTGCAAATGTCACTCCTTAAAAAGAAAAGCTATGAAGAAGGCTAACTTTGTGTTTGTGTCCAGCTGAACAGGTAGTAAAATATTGTGATAATCAGCCCCCTGTATGGATTAATTGCAAAGTGCTGCATACAGCAAGGGTGCATTGTCATGATTCCTATATGCCAAATCTATAAAAACTATTCTCCACAAGAAGGCAAATGTGAGGCAAATCTTCCCAGTCTATAAGGCTAATTGATTATTTATCTTGAAAATATTTGTGAACATAAAAGAGGGGACTGGGTGACCTAAGGAGCAGCTTTCCACTCACATCTTCTCTCACACCTTTTGGGGGGTCTTTGGCATTAGGTTCCTACTGATGGAATGGTTTTCATTCTCTCCAATATCTGTAGAAAAGTTCTTTTGGATCTGATCACAGCCAGGTGTACCAGAGTAACCATACCAGAAATGGTCTCCAAAGCCCCACAATAGGTTCATGGCAGGGAGTTACTATAAAAAATTACTGATCTCATTATTAGGGGACCCAAAACTCTGCCACTGGGGATACTAATCTCGTGATACTTCTCAGCAAGCATTTTACTCCACTCATGTAATTCTCATAGACTCTAATCACATTGCTCTCAGGACTGAAACACCCTTCCTTGGGTGTCTGGTGCCCTAAAACACGGCTGATCCATCAGCCCTGCAAAAGTGGCCTTGTGTCTGCCACGGCTCCCTTACCTGTCTATGCTCTGAATACACTGACCCAAACCTACTTCCCCGAGCACTGGGCTTTTCCTCCTCTGTGTAGGCTGTGTCTTCTGGGTAGAACCACCTTTCTGCCTCCCATCTTGGATGTCTGGCCTCTAAAGGCCCAGCCTGAGTATGAGAGAGAGACTTCTCTTTGCGTGTTTCACATAGGTCCTTCAGTGATCTCCTTAACTTGTGGGTTATCTTACAAGTTACTGAAAAGGTACCTCCAAAGCATTTTCTCCAGATGAAGCAATTAATCCCCTAGATCTCGATGAGCTGGGTCCTCACCTCCCCATCCTTCAGGTCTCTGACGGTCTCAGGTGTCCTCACTCTTGTGTCCTCACCTCCCCATCCTTCAGGTCTCTGACGGGTCCTCACTCTTGCACCTGGGTTTAGTGTCCCTCCTGCAGACACACATTTCATCTCTGGAGCACGCCACGGGCTGTATGGAAGCTCAAGCTTATGGGCGCATCAGAAGTACCTGGAGGGCTTGTTCAGGCAGCCTCTTGGGCCTCAGCCCGGCTGTTTCTGATTCAGTAAAGGAGGAAGTATTTGCATTTCTAACGAGTTTCCAGATGATGCTGTCTGTGCTGGTCCAGAGTCCACACTTGGAAAAATCACTGCTCTACATTATGCTCCTTTTGTATTAATTGCCTATGGTGTACTCAAGCGCTCATTTATATCCCTTCTTCTTGCCCACTCACCTACATTATTTTCCCATTTTTATTTTCTTTTCCTGTTTCCTCCTCGCCTGTCTATGTTTTAGGTCTTCCAGGAACCCTGCTGGGCTTTGTTCAGCTGTGCTCATACCTAACAGGACAACAATGGCTCTCCTCTCTGGCTCCATTATGTTCACCTCTAAAATATCAGTTGTGGCTGCACGTTCTGCCAGGCAAACTAATCCATGATATTTGGATGCATTTCATGAACCAGAATAAACTAGCATATTTGAGCAAAGCTGTGTTCTGGATATATTAAAGTGCAAAAAACTGGCAGGAAAATCAGGTCTCATGTAAACAGGAGATTATTATTACTTAGAATCCTATAATGTGCCCATTATATGGATCTCTAGGGCATTTACAAACCCATTTTTACATAATTATGTGAAGAACATGTATTTTATATGAGATGGTGAAATTAAATACAAAATAGGGCATTTTGAAATGGCTGTAATGTTTTAAATGAAGAAATGAAACTGTTTCGAGACATATGTAGGAGAGAAAATTTATAGACAGCAGTTTTCAGGAGGCTCTATTAATTCCAAAGAAAACACAGAATGAAAATGAAATACCAAAAGAATGAAATGAGAGGTCTCCCATAAAAATCAGTCTTTGTGATGCAATCGGTTAGGCTTGCTCTCTAACAACTTGAATTTTACAAGGTGATGCTCACCTACATTAGCATTTCAATGGCACGATACTTTTGTTACACACTGTTACAATTGCTGTAATCTGCCCCTTCACTCTTCTGTCTGTTCTTGGGTGTAATCCAAAGGTGCAGAAAAACGTGGCTGGCTATTGAATTGTGTGTTGGGGGATTTCTATCTGTCCCAACCTAGGGTCCTATTTTTTAGCTAGTTGTTTTGGCCATTAGAGGGAAAATTAAAGGAACAAATCAAATTAATCTTGTGACCAGAAAGAGTCCAACATACAAACTAACTTTTGGAAATGAAGAGTGTGTGATTCTATATCAAAGGCGCTAGTGCAATGTCGTACGCAGAGGGAACTCCTTACAGGAATGCTTACAAAGTTCTAAATTTTAGAATGAATCAAAGGATTCAAGAAGTCATATATTCGCACTTCAAAATTTAAAACTGATATTTGTTTTTAATTTTCTAATGTAACATATGTCTTCATGGAGAGTACAAAAATATCTTAAATGTCAAATCACTCTACAAATTTAAATTGCTACAAAGTTATTTTGACAATTTGCCTTTCCTCCAATTTGATCTTTGATTTCATCTCTTCCAAATAAGTGAATTATGAATTTACCTATTTGCACAATAGGTAGAAGAAGAAAGAAGGAGAATTACATTTTTGCCTATTCCAGGTAAGGTCCTGAGGTTGCCCACATTAGCTGTGACCAGCAAGAATGTGTTTCTGTAATACTTTTTCCTTCAGTGACTCCATCTATAACACAGCTGCAAGAGAATCATGGCCGTCCCCTTCCTGTCAGCTAACACTCTGCCACTGTCACCTGAGGACACCAGCAGGGAACAGCTCCAGGCCCTTCCTACACTGTGAGTTACAACCGTTACTTTGACAATGGAAAGCTGTGATTCTAAGACACAAGTAGGAGGAGGAAAAAGTGCAGTGAGGTTTCCCAAGTCAGCCAGCAGGTAGCTGATGACATGGGCTGAAAGGTAATCAGAGCCGGGAAGGCCCGGTACAGGGCGGACCTCTTGACCTTGCTCTGCAGAAGGGAAAAGCACTGAGACGGTAGGTATTTCCTCACAGGGGATAGGTAGGGAGGCGATTATAGGCGTGGTGCAGATAGGCCATTGAATAACAATCACAGCATGAGGATATGTTTTCCTCTTTAATTTTCTTTCAGTCTAGAGTCCTAGAAAAGAGGCTCTCAGATTTCCTTGCCTAAGAGACAGGGACCCAATGAAAAGGAGGGGCCTAAGCACCTTTCAGCTTCTATTCATCTACTACACCCTGTGTAGTCAACTTTTCACATCATGGAGATGAACAAAACCAATGTCACCCAGTTAGGAGAGGGAGGAGCTAGGGGCAGAACCCAGGATTTTCATCATATCTGAATTTCTTTTTCTAAATCTTGCTTCGCTTCCCCTCTGCCTGGCCTTTCCATCACTGGGCAGATGGATCTGCTTCCTACGCCTAGTCTTTCCTACTCGGGACACCAAGCCTTTAGGTTCCAGGGGGTGCCAGTGCTTCCTTCTCCAAGACCCTTTTAATTGTCTTCAGTAATCAGAGCATAAACATGAACCTTGGGCAATAACCAGAAAAGGCTCATGGGTTTTATTTGAACTATGTCAAAGATGTCGTCAAGAGGGTACTTGTCTAGATGGAGTAAGGCAAGGTTCTAAGCGGACTCACGTGTCTGTGACTTACAGATTTACATAGCCACCTTCTGAAAAACTGGGGGAAAACAGGCAATGTCATTGAGCGTTGCAGGCCAAAACTACAGATTTTGCCTTATTCTTAACAACCACCTTACTGAGGAACGTATTTTAGAAATATGAAGACAGATTACAAATCTGAATAATTGAGTCAGAGCCACTAACCAGTAGAGTTGGGTCTTGATCAAGTTCTATTTAACATGAGAATCTGACCTCTCAAGTAGCCTTAATTGATTTCCTTCCCCTTTGCATGCAGTAGATAAAGAACGTACTTAACAGGGTAATGAAACTAAGCATACTCCTGTTACTGTACCAGCCGGACTGGAGAATCTTTGCCACACACCACTGTCACGGAAGGTCATCTGTACTTGTAAGCCTTCCTTGCAACCATAAAAATGTACCTTCCTAGAGCACCATAAATAAAGATGTGCACGTTTTCATCAAGTGGAGAATATGTTGACCCACATCTTGGGGTTCCCTTAGCCTGATTTCATGATTTACATATATTCTTTGTTCTCAAAATTAAGCAACACTCCTCTTCTCACATATATCCAAGGTTCCATCAGGTGGATTATATTTCAAATATGCCAATAAACTCAGTCTCTTTTCAAAATACACATTTGTGACACAAATTAACACTATGGGATTGGTAAACAGAGATGTGAGAGCATTTTAAGGAAGACATTATGTAGGTTTATATATGACTTCCCAGTATATTAACATTCTGTAGTAAATGATAGTAGGCGAACACAAGATATTCTAGCACAGAAAGCTGCAGGATGTTGTACCCTATGCAATTCTCTCCTATTCTTCTTCTTCTTCTTCTTCTTCTTCTTCTTCTTCTTCTTCTTCTTCTTCTTCTTCTTCTTCTTCTTCTTCTTTTTTTGAGACAGAGTCTCATTTTATCGCCCTCGGTAGAGTGCCGTGGTGTCACACAGCTCACAGCAACCTCCACCTCCTGGGCTTAGGTGATTCTCTCCTCAGCCTCCTGAGTAGCTGGGAGTATAGGTGCCCACCGTAGCGCCCAGCTGTCCTTTTTGTTGTCGTTGCAGTTTGGCAGGGACCGGGTTCAAACCCACCACCCTTGGAAAATGGGGCTGGCACCCTGCCCACTGAGCCATAGACACCACCCACATATTCCTTTTCTTGGCTCAATTTGGCCACATACCTTGTCTTAGAAAAGTTTATCATACTGTTCTCCTCATTTAGTCATCTCTGTAACTCATCAGACTCAATCTTTCTAAATTACTTGCATTTTTTTCAAAGTAAAGTTTTATATATAAAGTACTTCTTTGTGAGAAATTTACCATGTCTTTTCAATGACACTAATATTTAATTAGGTTTATTCATGCTGAGAATACAAAGTTGCTTATCTTTTAAGCAGTCTGTTTTATTTTTCCCATAAGCCTTGCCATTATTAATGTACTATTCTTCAGAACTCCAAGTTTTTTCAGAAACAAATGCATTGTGTTATAGCACAAACATCTGCGCTGGAAATAGCTTAGTAACTGTATGTGCAAACATTCTGAATAGGAAGAGTAACATTTTTCCCTGTATATTGGCTGTCTAACTTTCCACCACCTCTTAGTTTCTAAAGGCAATGGATTTGGTTATGTTATGATCACTGGTAACTGGCTGAATTTTCATAAAGTTAACACTTGACTCTGAAAAAAAATATTCTATTGTCCATTAACTATAGAACCACTTGAATTTCAGTAATGCTTAAGTCATACATTATGGGTTTTTCAAGTTGGCTGGAGACATTAGAGTCAGTGAATTCCAAACAGAACATGGAGCAGACAAACCCTGGAGGATGAATTATCAGCTTCAAATCAGAATACTAATGACAATGACCTGGCCTCACTGTTCACCAGCCCTAAGCCCCAGGAACACTTCATTGATGCTGTAGGGACTTGTACAAGGTGTCAAGGAGAATAAGAAATACATCTATGTTCAGGTTTGCTGCCTGGTGGCTGGAGGCCAACGTGTAAAGGCTTTGCAGTGATGAAGTGTGCCAAGGGAATTCCCTTTTAATCCTTGGCAAGATGATCACTGAGAATAAGATTCTGGAAATATATTCATTCAAAGAAACTATCTTTTTTTTTGTACTTGAGGAATTGGACCAAAAAAGACACCCCGAGAAAGAATCATCTGAGTGAAAAAGCTGCTTCATAAATTCTTTCTTGAGTCAACCGATGAGCTCAGGAGATGCTCATTGCCTGTACCTCTGAACTCCCACTGCCACCACTTGTGTTTTGTGGATGGGATGTGAGCAGGTTCATGGGCAGGAGCACACACATATATGCCACTATTTTCCTGATGCAATTTCAGTTCTATTCCTAGAGATCATATATGTAAATGCCTAAAGGCTGATCATATATGTAAATGCCTAAAGGCTGATGTAAATGCCTAACAGTCACCTCAAAGAGCATACAGATCGTTTAAAACAAAAAAAAAAAATTATGGCTCCCTCCCAAATCTTGATCAATTCAGTTTATTATCACACAAGAATGCAGAAACACAAAATTATCAACTATTTATGTCCCAGGTGCATGATAGCCATAAACCAAAAGAAGTTTACAAAGAAAAACTAACCCATAAGACTACAAAATATTAAATAACTTCAATATAACACATATTAGTTTACTGAAAGCATTTCACTGTTCCCATTTGAATGAGTCCCTATCAGAAGTGCACGTCCTCTGTAGTATTGTGACTTCACCGTTGCTTTGCGTCCTGTGGAAACGCAGTCCATTTATCTATTTTAATCCCTCCAAACCCTTACTTAATGTGGGACAAACTTTCACTGGTACAAACAACATTATTATCTTCCTATCTGGTCTGCCTCTGTTCTTCCCTGAAAAATGTTCTACAGTTACAGTAATATTTATCGGCACTAAAGTCATCACAGTTACTGATCATCACATTGATATGATCGGGAACACACTCATTCATTCCACTTAGATTACCACTGCAATAAAAACAAGCACAGAATATCTCATTTCAGGAAACTCAGTCCTCAAATATATATCAAGATCTAGATTTGAGGATGATCGAGTGTGCACAGAGTGTCTAGAAGATGGAATCTGTACTCCACATGACTGAACAACAGACACAGAGTCAGACATTCCTAAGTTCAAATCCCACCTCTGTCATTTCTATTTGTGTGATGTCAGGCAAGTTGTTTGGCTAATCTCCTGTAGCTTTAGCTTCCACATTTGAAAACAAAAGAAGATCTCATCTAAGAACATATCAGAAGGGATTAGATGCGATAATACTAGTCAAGTATTTAATTCATAGGCTTTTTTTATTATAAAATATCAAGGGAGTACAAATGTTTTTGTTACATGGATACCTTGTATGATGAGTCATAGTTGAGTCCTTTACAAATGTTAGTCTCTATTTCTAGGAGTTTAGCAACATTCATTCAGCAAATATTTATTGTGTGTCAAGCACTGGACTCTGCCTGGGAGTCAGAAAGAAAAAGCAGAGTTTATATTCTTAAGGTGGTCAAAGTCCAGAGAACATACAAGACAGGGCAGTTAGACCCCAAGAAGACTGTGTGAGAGACCAGAAGGTAAAAGAGGTCTGTTTTAGGCTCTGAAACACACAGTCGTCCACTTGTCCAGGTAGAGGGCAAGGTGGACCTAAATTATTCTAGGATTTGGGGTTTCAAATCTCCCTTGGCCGCTTCAATCAGTATATTCCAAGGCAATATTTTCCTGAGTAATTATACACAGAAAAAGTGAATTTTCACAATATTATTATTCACTTTTACTCTGAATCAGACCATTTTTCTTCCCCCAATCCCTACTTCACTTTTGAAAATTAAAATTTAGGAATGTTTGATATTGAAATGAAATATCTTTCTAGATGTCTTCAGACTCCTTGGCATAATGATCATGACAGTTGACGCCCCCTCCCATGTTAAGTTTTCAAATGCAGAAAAGATTGCAGATTCTAACCTTTGATATTCTGTCATTCCTCTCTGCTTATTCAGAAAATGGATCCATCTGTAGGTGCAAAATGCAATTTTCAGGAAAATGGCACCTTAAAATATTCTGACACAATGTTCCATCAGCAGTCCTTATAGTTAGACAAATAAAGGCAATGAAAAGCCATGCAGACCTGTTAACATCTGCTCAAAACCTGCGCCTGCATCTCCTTGCCTCTGCTAGCACTAACTCAAGCTAGAATTCATTTAGATAATTCCTTAAGCTCGGAATGCTTAGCATGTCACATTTCCACCAAGTCTCATTTATATAATTAGTGCTAACATATGGCCCACAATCAACATTGGAGATTTGGAATCATTTTTAGCATGCCGTTAGACCTGAAGGGGTATGGATTCAATATGGAGGGAAGAGAATTAAGCATGCAAATTCCATTTACGATAACAAGAGCATAGCAATGGAAATTTACCCCCAAAAGGTTTGGCTGCTAATCACATAGCAAGCAGAAAGAATTACATTCTTAATAACCTTCACCAAGTGCAATAAAATGAAATAGAAGTTTGTTTTATGTGATGCTTTTGGTTACCATTTCTTCCCCTAAACTCGGAAGTATTTTATAAACTAGTGCTAACAATTAAGAGTACCCCAATAAAATTCTCTTTTACATGGTCTGATTTAGGAAGCTAAGTCAAAAGAAACCTTTTTGGCATCACTTACTAAGAATTCATGGTCTCCAGTGTAGAATCCATAGTGACCACTCTTCCCTTGGATTGTACTGGATAGACTTCCCACTTTCATTGAATTTTTGTTTCTAATATAAACCCCTGCAAAATGTTGACAGCCCAAATCTACTCTTGTTTCTTTTTTAAAATAATTTAAAAAACCTCTGAAATAATAGGAAAATAATAGAGAAATAATGGCTCATTGATGGAGCCATGTGGTTTCACAAATCTAATATTGAATCTATAAATTAATAGAGAAAGAATTCCCCTAAACCGACATACCTCGTTTTTCTCAGTCAGTGCCATTAGTGTTCCTGATAGTAATACTCGCAGAGTGCTCACTACGTGTCATGCAACCTCATGTGCACTTGTTATCACTTGATGCTCACAAAACCATCCATACTAAAATTATTTGGATTTCACAGATGAGTAAACTGAAGTCCAATGACTTGACTAAGGTCATTTAGGTAGCAATGGCAGAGAGTCCTAAATCTATGTTTTTAATCAGTAAACTATCCTGCCCCCAAGTTGTTAATTTTCTGTGTATCTTTAACTTCTCTATCTTTAAACGTTCATGGTTAGCCATCAAGTCTTGTTAGCTCTTAACACCAGCATTACTCAAATCTGTGTTCATCCTAGCACCTCTTTACAGTAGAGTCTCATCATCTCAAATATGAATTAAAGTAAATAACCCCCCAGGCCCATTTCAATTGAATGAATTGATACGTTATTATTAGCTCTTTCTAGACGGTATCTTCCCAATTCCAACAATTATGGAAACAGCCACAGTTCTTTTCTGGTTCATTATCATATCCTGGCACCTAATGCAATGACAGCACATTGAGGGACAGCACATAAAACAAGCGAATGTCTAACTGAACCAGAAATCGTGAAACCTGGATTCAGTTTCAGGTTTACCCCAAAATATCTGTGTGATCTTGAATAAATCACTTAACTCTTCTAAACGCAAATGAAAACATTTGTGACAAAAAGAGATAAAATAATTTAAGAAAACTTCTAAGAATATGGTCAAATCATTCCTGTGCTTGTGGAACTACTTTCCTTTGGGCAAAAAATATAATGAAATTCTTCAGCCTGGAATCCTGATTAGCTCCACTATGTTCTCGTGAAGAAGTCTCATGAGACACAAAGGAAACTGCAAATTCAGAAATGGAGATTTACCCTTAAGTTCTGCGCTTCTCACTCATGAGAATTTAGTAAACTACCTCACACAGACCTTGGTCTCTTTTAGCTTTAAAAGGAGGACTTGGAATGTAGATTTGATACTCCAAAATGTTGGTCAGTGAATGTTCTGTAGAATGTTCTGCAGTCTAGAGCAGTTCTCAACCTGTGGGTCATGACCCACGGGAACTGGATTGAAGGGCCGTGGCATTAGGAAGGTTGAGAACCACTGGTCTAGAAAGATGAGGCAAAGAAAAAGACAACAGTGCATTTTTCATAAAGCTATTTTTATTCAGTTTAAGAGACTATTTTATTCTTATCTCCTATTTTTGCATTAAAAAGCCTTTATTTTAAGAAAGACTGTTTTTTGAAAATATCCTTTATACATAATAAAAATTTGGCAACCCAAGTTAGTCTGATATCTCTAAGAGTGCCTAGGAAGGCTCCATTTCCCCTAACAATCACTTTAGTTTTCTGTTTTCGATGACTTTCTCTATCTGTCGTATAGCCTTTCCCTATCACTGTTCCTTTCTCTCGGCACCCACTAACTGGTTCTCCTTTTTCTTTTACTCTCCCAGCCTAAAGTATCAGCAGCAAAAGTAGCATTGGACGGGAAGTCCTATTACAGCATGGACTGATGATTTAAAATTTAATGCTGGCCTTGCTTTTAAAAATCATCTGAGATAATTCCTCACTCATCTTCTCCCTTTATTTGCCCTAAATTTCTAAGTCTCTCACCAAGAACATACCAGATGAGAAAACTCCGAGAAATTAACTGACTTGCCTAAGCTGACAACTCAGTGAGGGAAAGCAGCAGACCCCAACAACCAGAGCCTTGTGACTCCGGGGCCCACCCTTTCCCCACTTGATGTCCCTGCCACGGAGCAGAATGAGAGTCTCTGTCCACGCCTTTCCCCTCAGCGTGGGGTAAGTTAGACTGGCTGGTTATTCTAAGAACACACAGTGACAGGGACTCAATTTGGTCTGGTAAAGGGAGGGAGCCCTGTGAAGTATTGCCATAGAGATGCAAGATGAGGAAAAAACATGGGAAAGGAATCAGAAGGAGAGGAAATCGCAGTTGTTGCTTAACCAGGCAGTTCACTTGAATGACTATTTGGAAAATTAAAATGGTATGAAATTCCCTTCTGATCCCCTTCTCCTGTTATAGAAAACAAGAGGAAATGGAATGAGTTTAGCTCTTCAAACAAAAGACATCTTTCTCCTTTTCACACGGAATATCCTCTGCCCCGTCAACATCACAGACCTGCAGCCTGGTCCTGAGTCTTTTTTGAGCCAATGAAGAAATTCTCACCCACTGAGCTGCTCCCCTTATTTTCATGGCTGAATAGAAAGAACTATTTGGTGCAAAATTGTCAAATGAAACTCCTTTGGTACTACGAAAAGATAAAATGATATGCCACGCCTTTGACTGCAGACACAGACCACCGCCACCATTTAAAGGAGATGTGTCTAGATTACTGCCAACAATTACTTTTTTTTCCTACTGAAATAATCAGGGAAGGGTTTCAGAGAGCTTGTAACTCCACAGTCACCTCCAGAGCTCATTTACATAATCACATTAAAACCTGTTTAAATGAGTGAGAAGATTGTTGTGATGGAAATCATAAAATTTATCTAAAATGAGTGACATTTTCTTATAGGGAAGAGCATGGCACAAAATGTTGTTTGTGTGTTTCGAGTGTATTGTGAGCTTCCTTCTCAGTGTGTGTATGTGTGTTGTTATGCATGGCCAAATTGCATGTGTTCATGTATGATCACAGAAAGCCGCCTTTACATGGAATGTGTTATGTCTGCTAACTAATCAACTTCCTGCATTAGAAGAATGGGAGCCCAGAGGAGTATAATTGTTAATTTTGCAAAGAAAATGCTCATCAGCTGTGATGATTTTCACAGAGAAATTAAAATTTAAAAAATCATTACCAGAAAAGGTCATCTGAAACCCAAATGTGTGGTGTATGAGCTTGAAAAATGGAAACACTATTGATCAAAGTTTGACGCCAATAAATTTTTTGATTAGAATACCTAAAAAGAATTTACCTTTTTCTGACCAAATAAATATTTGCTATGGCAAAAGAAAACAAGAAGTCTTGTTTTTTAGTATAAATAAATGGGAATAAGGGCTGTACCTAGATTTAAAGGACACTTTAATGCAGTTTGCATTTGTCTCTTTATAAAACATGGACTGTTCCTCACAAAGTTAAACATTGAATTTTCACATAATCCAGCATTTTGTATCAAGGTATACATCCAAAAGAATTGAAAGCAGGGACTTGAATACACATTTGCACATTAAAGTTCATTGAAGCATCGTTCACAGCAGTCAAAAGGCAGAAACAAAGTGTCCATCCACAGAAGAAAGAACAAAATGTGATATATACACAAGAAAAAAATGGATCACTCAGTCTCAAAAAGGAAGTAAATTCTCATATATGCTACAACATTGATGAACCTTGAAAACTTATGTAAAGGGAAGTAAGCCAGAAACAAACGGACAAACATTTTATGATTCCATTTTTACTTTATGTGGTATCTAGAAGAGGCAAATTCAAATTCATGAAGAGAAAAAGTAGGATGAAAGTCACCAGTGGTTGGGGAAGGGGAGAACATGGAATTATTTTTCATTGGGTATACAGTTTCTATCTAGGGTGAGAGAAAAGTTTTAGAAATCAATAGTGGTGATAATTTTCTAACATTGTGAATGTGCTTAATGCCACTGAATTTACCACATAAAAATGATAAATTTTGTTATATTTTACCACAATAAGTATATATAATAAATACTCTTTCTGAATTTGGAGTTATTAGTGCCAAGCATCACAAAGAATTGGATCTGTAAATTATTACTTTTATTTTTAATTGGAGAGAAACAGAATATCCACTGGGCTGAAAAGTTTTAAAAAATATAACTATGGCAGAATCAAGGGGACAGATGTTTCCTAAATGGGAGCATGGAACATGGGAATCCTAGGGGTCTAAAAGGAAAGTAGTTTTCTAACAAACCCCACCAATTAATACAAACTCTAGGATACTCATGGGAAATTAAATTTTAAAGGGAAGGGGGAGATTGTAATATAAAATGACAACATTTGGGGTTTCTGATCTATAAAAATATTAATTTTATATGAGTCAACAGCACCTGGAAGTGTACTTTCCCCCCCCCCTCCTTTCTCATCTACTGTGGGCCAAGCCAAGTTTCCTCTAGATCACCTCCCAAGTTCTCTATCTCCCCTTCAAACAGCCACTACCACCATCAAAAGCAAAGTATTAATTGTGTGCATGTGGCTTGTGAGGGGAGGGGATTCACACCCAAATCCAAGGGCATCCAAGCAATAATACACTGAATCCAGTAGGTCATCAGGAAATATGGCTGACCTTGGCATCTTCAGCCTTTTCAAGTTTAGCTTGGAAAATACAGACCACCTGCTGCCCATCTTCTGAATTCAAAAGAATCCAGAAATCTGAATTTAGGATTGAAACCTCTTCATTTTTAAGTGCTATCTCCAATTTTTTTTAAAACATTCCTCTTGCCAAATAAAACAGTGAGCCCAACTGTATCCACAAACCTGCCGGTGTGTGTCCTCTACTGTGTAGAGATGACCCAACTGCCATGAGCAAACTGCCCAGATAAATGTTTTCATTCAGCCTCTGGACAGTTCTAGAGTTTCCTTTGTTCAGTCAAACTACAAAAAAAACGAGGGCCTTTCCTATCTGGAACCTCCCAATTGCCCACTGGCTTCCTTTCTCCTCTTTAGTTGGTCCAGGCTCAGGATTCAACGTGGTCTCTTGGAATGGAAGCAAGTTGCATGTCATCTGGCACATAGGTGCATGTCAGTGGGGAGGCATTACAGGGAGAGGGTGGTAAGAATGAAAAGTAGGATAAAGCAGGACACGTACTCAGCTCATCCTTGGAGTTAGGGCAGCTTCAGGCACCGGGGTGGACGCTATTGAACAAGAGAAACAATTGTGTTGAAAGCTTCTCTCCCGCTTACTGCACCACGCATGGGAGTGAATTCTCTAACACACAGCGAGTCAAACCGAGTGGCAACCAGGGGTTTCTAGTGGAGAGTGAGAATTGTTATAGGGAAAGATGAAAGAGCAAAAATAAAGAGAAGGAAGACAAGACCTTATTTTTTGTTTCCATTTGGTAATAAATCTGCTTTACTGGTCGTTAAAAGCCAGGATGTGACTCAAATGAGACAATCACTGAAGTGATATCCTCGAATTATACGAAAAGATGAATTTGACATTCTTTTACAGACAATAGTCAAGAAAGGTTCATTTTTATTTCCCATGACAGCTTCAACAGTCATATATGACTAGCACTGAAGACTAATCCAGGCTTCTCACAGATATTTAACCCAGGAACGGCCTTTGCCTTTGGAATTTTGGCAAAGTACACCCTACACACTCCACAGCATTTAATTAACCGGAGACCATTCTCAAGTACACTTAATTATAGGTCAGTATTCGGACTATATAAATCATGGAAAAGGAAAGGAAATGACACAAAAGCCCTAGACTAATATAATTTATAGCTATCTGAACTAACACAAAGAAAAAATAGGACTGCACTATAATTAAAGATTAGGTTAGTGCCAAAAATCATAATTTTCTGCCTGGTTTTTAAAGCAAATGTCATGTTAATGACAGTTAACTTTTGATTATGCAGAGATGATTATATATAGTTTGTGGATTATCTATGCCCTCATTTTCTTTCCTTCTTTCTCATGTTACTTTATTGCTAATTAATCCCTCTATCAGAATTCTGATTAAGGAAAGGAAGAGAAGTAGAAAATCAAATTAGTCATTTGGGCTGACTGTTCGCTGCCTTGGTTAAGAATCTTGGTTAAGCTAATGTGAAAAATGTCTTTCTGGATTTCAGTTCTCTACACGACTCTGTGGCTTTTAAACTAAGATTATCTGAAGTCCAGCACCCTGGAAAGGTATAACATGGTGTTACACATTAGGATCTCGGGATATTTTTATTTTATTGTGAGACCTGACATCTCCAACACATAAAATTCAGAAAACTCTTCTACTCAATATGTTAACTTATAAAACAAATAGAATCACAGGAATAGTTCTATGCCCCTAGCACCATCACACATCCCAAAATGAGCATGCTATTTATGAATCACTTACACCCATGCTGTATTCTTACGAACACGGGACATGAACGGGGTGATATAATTTATGATATTAAAATAAATGGCGAGGGGTTTCTCTAGAAAATAATTCCGAGAACCTAAGAAGCTTTCGAACAGTAAAGTCCCAGAAGACACCCAGTGAAGTCCCAGAAGACACCCAGAAAAAAACATTCATTTTTTTTACTTAACTATCCTCTTAATCGGTCATGAAACAAAACTCGCCTACCCTGTACCAATTCATTGGTGGTTAAAACAAGAAAAGATGAAAAATGAGCAGAGACAAGGAGAAGCTGGACACAGCTCTCTGCCAACAGACTGCCATGTTGTTGCAATTCAGTTACTATTATGCCTTATTAGAGTAATCACGTAGGAAAGTGAAACAAACAACCCAATTTCTGAATTTTAACAAGATTCCCTCAGCCTGCCAGGCCTACTTGAAAACCCTCCACGGATCCCCCAGCCTACGTTGCCTTACCCTAACATATGGCCGCGCATTCTGTGTCCCACGGATGGTGAAAAATCAGCACAAATCTAGTTTTCCAACATTTGCCTATAGAATTAGGGGTGTGAACGCTTCGGCACATTAACAAACAGATTTTTTAAATTAAATTCACGTCTGCTGCGAAATTGTAACAGACTATGAGCGAGGATGGAAGTGACACAAAAGAGGGCTGAGGCAGACACGAAGGGCAGGGCTGAAAGACGAAACGCTGTCGGGTTTTCACGTCCTGCCACGCTTGGGTTTTTTGGTGTCGTGGTTAAGATTTTTGTTTGTTTGCTTTGGAGGTCAGATACCTAGTGCTTACTGGAGATGGAAAAGAAAAGTACTATTTTTAAACTCCGGGAGCTCAGTGGGATATATACATACAGGGTGACATAATGTCTTTGTTCTGTACCTAAATGCAACAAAGCAATTTGACTTCTGTTTCAAACCTGCCACAGAGTATGAAAGTACCTTATGGATTAAATCAGCCAGCTACAGCCCATTACTGAGCTTATGAAGAAAATGACAAAACATTAATAAACAGCCACCTTTCAAAAAATAACCGTCTCTGGAAAATATAAGTTAATGCAATAATAGTCCAAAAGGAATGTAAACCAATATTATAATACCACATGATAGGGTTCGTTAAACACTTTGAGTCTTTAGGGTGCTTTCTGAAATTGTAAAATATATGTCATGTCCCCACGGTAATTTGGTACTCCAAAATACCGTTAACTTTTAAATGTAGCAATTTGCTTTTTGCTGCTTGATAAATCTTAGTTGTTATTTATAGGCTCTCAATTCATTTTATGCTTTATGATAGCTCACTCAAAAACTTTTTCCAGTGCAGCAAAGTCCTCAATAAAAAACTTGGGAATGAAATGGTATTTGGTCATAACAATATAGGAACATGGCCAGGAATTTTCTTCACGGACATTAAAATTGACACAGTTATTTATGGCAGGAATAATTATTCATATTTTGATTATGAAAGCAACCAAAGCACTTACTAACAATACACATGGCTGCAGCATACACAGTGTGAAATTATCAGTTCCTTGCATAAAACTATGAAAGGACACAAGTTTCCATTAGGAGAGACAAGGCTTCAGCTTACTCATATACAATTTATAGACCAGTATCAAATCCAGTTTAGTAAAGAAGTTCATAGTGTTATGGTATGAGCAATTTAAATCTCCAAAGCCATCTAAACAATACATTTAAAAGAGCTATTCTTACCAGAAAGACCTGCCAGAATATCTCTGGGCAACACTGATCAGCCTGAGATGTGCTGGTAACTTTTCCACCCCGCAGCCGGAATTGTAGGCAAGCAGTTATCAGATTAACAACTGGTAAAGCATAGCATTTGATTTTTCACTCTAGAAAGAGTCACAATGAAATGGCTTTGCCTCTTTGCTCCTCTGGCCGGCTAGGACCAAGGACACAGCTGAACTTCACAAGTCATGATGAACACAAAAACTCAAGACAATACCTTTTGGCAAAATAACAATTGAAAAAGCTCTGTTATTTATCATCATGCTCTTCAAAGGGAACTTCATTGAGAAGCTGTGGGAAGTCCGCTTAACAACACAAAACAAAAACGTTTGATAAAGCTTCCAAGGAGAATAAGAATGGCTTTTATTCTCTTATTAGAATGTATACACTTTATTGGAATATATACAGAAATAAAAATGCATAGTTTTATCTGTACTTGAGTTTATGCTACCAATTTTGTTTTGGTTTGTGTTTTAGTATTTTATTGGATGCTTTCTTATTTCCTACATCACATCTCATTACACACTACCAAACAAAAGAAAGGAATTATGGGAAAAGTGATTATAAAAAGACTATTGGTATTTTGGTTTATTTTTCAAGTAAATTATTTTAAAATTGTAAGAGTAACCACTGTATAAAGAATAGGGCCTCTGTCCTTCTGGAACATTTGTTCCTTTCTGCCTGTTGCGGTCTTTGCTGCTGAAGAGCTCAGCTGCAGGTAGTGTGTTAGGTGGAGAATCCCCATTTGTTCTACCCGCGAGAGCTTCCTGCCTCTCCTGGCTGGGAGAGGTCATGATTTAGAAAGCAAAACTCTGCTCAAAGACAAGACGAAGACAAGATGAGTGTCACCAAAGCATCTAACAATGCTAACAAGTGTGAAAACAATTTTATTTGAAGCGACTTTTTGAAAACTTTCTTACCAGTGTGCAAAAACTGCTTTTAGAAAAAAAATTTAAATAAGTTTGGAAAAACAAGGTGAAAGGCAAACTCTTTTTTCCTAGTAGATTCATTTTTCCAAACACTTCCATGAAGATCTGTAAAGGAGGTTTATAGTGACGTAGTGTCATTATTAGTCTTTTTTCTCAAACCAAAAGCCAGTAATTTTTGTTTAAGAGACTGAAAAGATGGAAAGAGTTATTTTGAAAGAATGTTTTGTAGGATTTGCATATTTTTCATGGCTTTTAAAAAAATTGATTTATAAACAGGGACATAACCTTACGCTGTTTTTTCTACTTCTTCCTGGAAAATTATTTTCCCTTATTTATGACAACATACATGGATATGTCACAAATCTGAATTATATTTTACTTAAATGTTCTGAAGGAAGATAGATTTCTTCTGCTCACTTTAAATGAATCCACTAGCTCCCTCCTTTAAAGATATTTTATTGGTAAACAAATTATATAGACTTCTTCTCTTCCATAATCGTTAATTACTTTCTCCAAGCTGGGAGAGAAATAAAAATGGAAGAAAGATTATCACCTCCATGAATTCTGTCAGTCAGTGGTAGTTTTCTCAACCAAAGTAGCGATTAATTATGATATAATCCCACTGGATGTTTCTTGCTTAATTAATGAAGAGTATTTTCCTGGCCACATATCAAAACCTCTCTCCACTAATAGGCCTCTCTGAATAACTTGTTGAGTACAATGCTATTGGTTCCCATATTATTTTTTAAAAATTTCTGAAAGTATGAAATTAGATAAATCTGAACTACTTAGCAGTCATGATAAACACGGAAGAGTCTGAACTTGGTGCAAAATTAAAGAAAGATTCAATATATAGCTGTATGTATTAATGCATGCACATGTATGATTTAGACATATGAAAACACACGATTAGTTCTTCGGCATTGCTATTGGATATGAATGTAACATTAAGGCAATATAACATATTAGCAACTTAAATGACTCTGGTAGAATCTCTACCAGAAAGTTATAGCATCTATCAGTGTCAGATTTTCCCGTGCCCCTCATTTTAGTACCAGGGAGCTCAAAGTGGGCAAGGAGCCCAGTCCCATTTTGCTATGGTAACTTCAAGACACTTCTAGGGGTCACTGCCTTCCTCCTCTTTCTCTTTGCTTACTCTGTAGATCAAAGAAGAGACTACAATCATCTTGAGTGGGAGGGCCAACCTTGAGGTCCATCACTTCTTCCTCATCAGAGCATAGGGTACTTGGACCAAGTAAACAGATCAAAATCTTTTTCTTCCGTGTAGGATCCCCAAATTGGGAATGCCTGTTTATTGTGGAAATCAAAGATATCTAAAGAATATAGCTTGGTATACGGTTGGAACCATCTCAGTTTTTCTACCAAATACAGTATGGTATTGTGGAAGAAGAGAAGTTTAGAAACTTAAAAGTCTGGAAACTGGCTGCACAGTCAATACCCTCTCAGCAACTAACAGAAACAGAGCCACACTTGATCCTCTCCAGGCTTATAAAGCCAAATAGGTACTTAGCTTTCATTCTACAACATCTTACTGAGCCCCTTCTATCTGTCAGCAGGACAGCCCCACGCTGTTGTAGTAGTTTGCACATGCCAAGTCCAGGTGTAGTATGACACTATCATCCTACATTGTGGGAGTGCATAGACAGGAAATGTGCGTGAAGATGAGCAGGGGTGCTTATAGAAGCATGTGTGGGGTGTACAGTTGTTCACTGCAAATTTTTGTGATTGCACCCATAAGACCATTGTGTCAGACACTTTGCTAGACTCTAGATCATATAGGCAAATTTAAACAACTGTCTATAGGCTTTATGGAAAATTTAATCTAGGCTTGATGAGTCTATACAACTTGGCCAAGATCAAAATGGGGTTGGCCAAAAAAATGGGGTTAGAAATCCAGATCATTGAGGTATAAAACTGCCAATTTAGTGCCTTGGGATATTTTATGAATCTTGTACCCTAGCCATGGGGGAAGGGCAGACAAACAAGGTACAAAATAAACACAGCCAAATAATGAGAAATTTTAAATGACACACCAAATAGTATAAGTTTTCCATTGTGTGGTTGGAAGATGGGAGATCAGGCAGCAGAGAGAAAGAATTTTGTATATACTTATAAATAGATGCATGGATAATGGAGACACTTTCTATATGAATCAGTGGCTCTCCTCAGATTGGATTCAAGTTCATGAGGCACAGCAGAGCAGTTAAAGCCATAGACTATGAAGCCAGACCACTTGGGTTAGAATCCCAAATCTGCTACTTAAAAGTTGTGTGATCTCGAGCAAATGACGTAACACCCAGTATTTAAGTTTCCTCATCTTTTTTGGGGTGCATATCTTACACAGTTGATGTAAGGATTAAAAAGCTAATATTTAAAAAATATTTAGAACAGTGCCTGGCACTGAGTAAGCACACTGTGGCCGATAAGCAGGCATTAGCTGAACTATCACATGACAGGCATTAGGAGTATCGGGTTGAAGAAAAGATAAGGAATCACCTGCTGTGAAGGAATTTACAGCAAAGCAACATTCATGGCCCTGCTCAATGGCTTTCATTGGTTTTCTTTAATGATTATAAATTAAATTATTTGGGTTTGGGGAATATTGTAGGGAATTTTATGATGCTATGTACAACCATTTTTCTCAATTCCAGCAACACGCACAGATACAAAGTTAATGGTAGTAAAGCTTATGCCTCTGGATGCATTTCACCTCTGATCCATTTCACTTTCATTCAGACTCATAAAAGGATAAGCCTCTCCTCCAGCTCAGCCCCCAAAGGAGAGCTCTCTGCACTCTGCCTAAATTCAGACAGCTGTTGTCTTAATTTTACTTTATATATCCTCTTGTCATTAATTCTGTTTTAACAGACCTATTTCTATTTCAGTATATCAGAATGTTATTTGAAAGTATGACCAATAGAAGAAAAACCCTCGCTGCTATTTTTATGTTCTAATTAAAGTACTCCATATCAAAAGAGTTTCCATAATGCCATCAATAAAAAAATAAGTGGAATTGTAACTTAGTGAGTTATCATACTCTGAGAAATCATGAATTAAGAGTCAGAAATAGGAGCAAAGAAGACTTAAGAGGAGCATATTAATAGGTAGTATAAGATACCCATTGTTCTTCATAATTGCTAAGAATTACTCTTCATAATTATTAGGTACTTTATTAAGAAAAAAATTTTAAGGAATCAATCCAAAGAAGCCACATTGCCCCTTTTAGCAGTACAGCCCAGGTATTACAGACAGGCCACACTCACAATGTAGGTGTGACATTAGGAGTTGGGAAGCTCAGCTCCCTCTACAAGTGCTAGGGAGCAAATCTTAGAGATTGAATAAAAAGAGAGGAATATGAGTTTGGCAACCTAGCCGCTGGAAATGAACCAATCACTGTTTTGTTTTTAATACTACATCTTTAGAATTGAGCATGGCATTTATAATTATGTAAGGGGAGTCAATTATTTGTGGAATGAATAAATAATAACCAGCATTTCTTGGGTTTTCTTAAAATCTTTCTCTGGTACCAGAATAAAACTACTCTTTGCTCTTTCTTACATGACAATTCCAAAACCATATTATCCACTACAGCTCAGAACATTTTTTCCCTCAAAATGCATTTTTACTAAAGATCATCGGTCACTTTCCTGCTTATTCTTAGAGCATGGTGAGATTTGCTTGTAATTTATCCACAGGAATAGCTGGTCTAATGTACAAATGCAGAGATTTCACTATGCACTCTAACTTCAAAATCATTTATTAAAGTATTAAGTAAGGCTAGTACCCCGATTCATCTCCTAGGAGAATCCATTGGTAACCTGTTTTTCTCATTCTGTTTCCTCTTGAAATATTTGGCAATACTTTCTTTTTATATATTTGTTGGCTAATTAAATATATTTCATCCAAATAATACTGTAAATTGGGGAGTTAAATAGCAGGGAAAATGTTCATATCATTGCTTTCATGTGATGCATTTTCTAAAGGTCCTCTTTTAAATAAAAATAAGCATTTCTTTTTTTTTCATACCTGAAATCATACAAATTTATCTTATATTTCTGGAGGTCAGGAGTCTGAAATGGGTGTTAATGGGCTAAACTCAAGATGCCAACAGGCCTGCTGGGAGAGAATTTGCGTCCTTGTCCTTTCCAATGGCCAGAGGCCCTGCCCTCATTCCTTGAGGCCTGGCGCACTCCTTCCATCGTCAAGGCCAGTGACGGCAGGTGGCACTCTTCTCCTTTCACCTCACTCTGACGTCTTCTTCTGCCTTCCTTTTCCACATTTAAGAATGTTTATGATTACATTGGGCCCATTTAGGTGATAGAGGGGCATCTCCTCATTTTAACGTCAACTGACTAGCCACTTTCATTCTCCTTTGCCATGTAATGTAACCTGTCCCCAAGTTCTGGGGATGGAGTTTGGACAGCTCCGGAGGGGCCCTTCCTCCCTTTGCCTGTCACACAGGCTAATAATGAAGCTATTAGATGGTGGAGAAGGTAGGCCTGGAGGAATTAACCGGTTTAACCAGGATTGTACAGCTAGTGTGTGGCTGAGAACTCCCGCCCAAGGTGTTTGCCTTTATAGCCGTTGAAAAAAAATGTAACAGTGAGTTTCATTGATCACATTTCACGTCTCCATACGGTCTACAGTTGATAG